>JANHGB010032884.1:0-15950 GCA_026283785.1 Coracopsis vasa | reverse complement strand
CATGGTTTAGTGTGAGGTGTCCCTGCCCATGGCAGGGGAGTTGGAACTGGATGATCTTAAGGTCCTTTCCAATCCTAGCTATTCTATCATTCTATGATGAATTTTTAAGGGGGGGGATGTGTTCAGTTCTTAGAAAAGAACAGACAGCTTTGTACTGACAAACACAGAGATATTATGTACTTCACAAATGAAGCAAAGTATCTGATTTACTTCCCTGTCCACTGTTTACCACCATCACTGACATCAGATTTAATACTTAGTGGAAAAATACTGAAAAAACCATGATGACAGGACTATGGCAAGTCAAACCAGTGAAAGGAACACACTGAATTTTGATGTGAACAGTTATGGCTCTGTTTATCTGGATAATATATGCTTTAGCGTCATTATGAGATAATGGGATGTTGAAGGGTTTAATATTGTTTTGTAAAAATGCCTGTATGGCAGTTATATTTGCATTTGGCTTTGGAGGTGTTTTGTGGTGTGTTCTGTTGGGGTTTTTTCCCCTCTTTTGGGAAATAATTTACTCCTCATTAAACTTATGTGGTCAAAACAATAGAGTTGCAACAGTAATTGCATAGATTTGATGGTTAAAATATATCATTATATGTCTGACTTCATGTAACATAGGTTTGAAATGTTTATGATCCATAGAACTGGTCTTTCCCAGCAATAGGAGTGAAAAATGATCAGCACTGAAAGTTCATGGCTGAATTAGAGTATCTGATATGTGTTTAGGCTTGGATGTGAGTATTTAGTGAAATTTTGCTTTTCTTGCTTTCTTTACATGACACAATGTATGAAATTGGTGCTCTTCAGCTCTACAGACCTTGGCTCTTCCTTCTGTGCCAGGCCGCTAAAGCCCAGTTGTGTTCCCAGATGTAGCCAGCAGCAGATGTTCCCAGTACACACACACATGCCCATACATATCTGAAACCAGTGCTTTACTCGCACCACATCTGGTGCAGCAGAACAGTGTATTCATTAGTGGGCAGACCCTAATGTATATCTCCTGTTGATGACATCAAACCTATGGAGATGGACCATGGCCACCAGGTAGAAAGCTTGGCATGATAAGCAAATGGACCTGCAGCCTCCTTACTCTTTTCTACTCCCTTCATTCTCCCCTTCTCTGTTGCAATTCATGCCTAGAAAGAGATGTAAAGCGAATACACCCTCAAATGACCTCTGAAAGCATATATTGGCCTTTTTACCTTAGTCTCAGGTGTGACTGGTACAATAATGCTACTTAAGGCATCTGCATTTGCATTAGATTTTCTCTGGTTTAGGAAGGGACAGATATTTTCATTCTATTGTATGTCAAACACCCAATGACATGTGAAAAAGTGTTTGACCTTCTTGCAGATAAAAATCAGATAAAAAACTGATGTAGTGGAATTTTTAAAGTATATTTGGTTATTCATTACCCAGATACCTTGAAACTTTGTAAAGATCTACTTCATAAGTACACAGGGTGTAGTAAACAGTGTTTTGTCAAAGCCATTTGTTAATTCTAATGTCATTTCTTTTCAAGACCCCGTGAAAGTTAAGTAAAATGTTTTATAGTCTGTATCATTAGTGTTTTATGGAGAATCTGAATGTTCTCTCTTCACTATAATTTTTTCCTATTTTAAAGTAGATAAATCAAGCACATATTTTAACAAAATGATGATCATCTGAACTATAAAATGGCTTAAAAAATGCATTCCAACCATTAAAGTTATTGCTTTCAAAATTATTTTTATTCCTGCCATTAACAGCCTATGCAAGACAACACAGAGTTAAAATAAATTCCTTTATGACCGGTCGCTAAATCCTTGATATACACATCATTAAAATAAGGTATGGGAGGAAATATGTGACTCCATCAGAAATTGAGGTCAATTAGTGACTCATTATGAAAGAGCAGTGAAATTGATTTGTAACTTTATCTCTCCAGGCTGCTTCCATTCTGTAGAGTTAATAATAAAATCTGAATTCTGACAAGGAGAGTCATTAAAGCACTTCATAGGCAAGAGTTATTCATTACTTTAAAATTTATTATCTTGAATTTATTCCCTTCTGCTAAAAAGATTTGTCATGTCCAAGAGATTAATGATTCTGAATACGAAAGAGATGGCTGATATCAGTTGTAGTGCTCAGTGCTTTCAGGTGATTTACATGCAATCTGGGTCCTTTGTACAGTTTCTAAAAGTCACTGTTGAATCTCACATCTTTATTTATTAATTTTCCTTCAAGTGTATGGCATCACAGGGCCTATTTTACAGATTGAAAATCTCCTGTTTATGCTTTAAAATCTCTGCTTATGCTTTAAAAGGAACTTGGAATGAACTGTATTTCAATCAGTTCTATGCCACCTGCATTTATATCTTGAACTATTCAATCTGTCAAATTTATTATTACCTTAAATATATCAGGAAAACTATTTATCTGTCTGTCTTTCTGCCTGGAAAGCATTCTCTAAGTAGGAACAGTAAGAATTTAGTGAGGTTTTTTTATCCCTGAATTGTAGAAGTGTAAACTCTGCTCATTGTGGTTTTATTCCTCCTCAATCACCTATCTAGAATGAAATCTGTAAGAAAACCACATAAAAGCAGAAATTATCCAAAGTTCTGCATATTTTGTGAATGTCATGGATAACACCCTTACAGAGAACTAGAAAATTTCTGGTCAAAACTGCTTTAAGAGTTTTCTGTTTAGCCCCATAGCAGTGTATCACGCTGCAGTGCTTGCTTTTCCTAGTAAAATAGTCTCTCACACCAGATTTTGGCTTTCTCATTTCCATTAGGTTGCCCATGCATGCAGGATGCTTATGAGCCTTCTAATACTCCCAACTAATGAACTGTAGCTCATTCAGGCAAGGTGAGCAGCTTTAGCACTCAATGTTTGCATTTCAACTTTGTTGTGAACTAGAGTTTGGCTACAATGACAGCACATTTCTAGTGTGACCATATGCATAACAGAGCAGGGAAGAGAAATGAGAATGAGGAATTAGAATTCCCCCAGAATGCACCCACATGCATTATAAGGTTGAGTTCACTGTTTCAACCACCTACACTGTGTTTTGAGGAGTGCTTCAGGGTTGCTCACAGGACCTGCTTGGCTGTATTAATGGGTAATGAATGTGGAAGAACATGATCTGCATTTTTCAAGTGGCCAACACTACATTTGCAAGGTTGGCAATAAAGGAAGAAATTGATTCTCTTTAGATATAAACATCAGCTATGCCAGTATCTTAAAATGTTTCATGCTGGAGAGCACCAACAGAAGTATAAACCATATCAAAAAGCAGAATCCAATGCCAGAAGAAGCAGCTTTAAACAGCTTTAAAAACAGTCAGTGTGCCAGAGTTCAACACACTCAATATACTTGAGTGGGGCAGCTCTCATGGGCAAGGAAATAAGAGTTATTTCTCGAAGTAACACTTACTAATATAACAAGGTAGAAGACTTTGGCCCTTGATAAAAAGCTCAGGGTTGTCATAGATAATCACCCCTGAAAGGCTATCCTGCTATAGTAATGGACTATATTTCTCCATCACTGTCTATGCACAGTAATGCTTGTCTGCGTGAGCGCATGCATGCATGTAGGTTTGCATTTCTACAGGTACATCTAACGGCTGAGGTGTCCAAACATGATGTTTAGTCTTTTATCTGGTCTGCTTATCTCCATGCCAGGGATGTGGGGAGACCTCTTTATGGGCCACTTCCTTGAAACCAGGAAATCGTGTATGCTTGACCACTTCCGTTAGCTGGCTGTAAATATTCCACATCCCTTTGTGAAAGCTGTTGTGAAGGATAAACAGGGTTTTGAGAGAAATGGTCCCCTTGTGCTATTGTGCTGAATACAGCTTCCTCTTACATCTTTCATGAAGACTGATTGCATTTACTGATTTCCTATTATTTTTACTGTTTGTTTCAGCTCAGCATGATTTTAGTAACTTGTTACATACTATTTTACTAACTTTTAACATGTTATTAGGCGTATCCCAAGCCACATCTAGAAAGCGCAAAGCCGGTTACTTATAATGACCACACAAAAATTATGGAAGCCCATTCCAGTCAAAGCTGCATTTTAGTACAGTAAATCATGGTTATAGCACACTTGTTTGTAAAATAGTCCTAGGCATCAATAAGCAGCTTTTTCTTTTCTTTACATAGATGATTATTAGTTCTGCATGAATGAAAACTTACACTGGATGATTCAAGTACAGTAACACATTTTTCTGCTATTTTTTCAGTGTGATGGATTTAGTATATGTGTATGTGAGTTTTTTGTGAATGTGATTTCTGTATAATTCCTGAATCTTGGTCTTAATGTGAAGCAATCTCTGTGAAAGTGTAGTAAATCTGTTCATGTCACGTAAGACTGCTGTTTCGCTATTCTTCTGCAGCAGCTTTCCCTCTTACCCTGATTATCCAGACAAAACAACACTTCACAACTCTGAAAATATACTATAGAGTGTTGTATATATGAGAGGCAAGCTGCATGCTTAAAAAGCCCACCATATATTAAGTTTTACTGAGAGAGAATAGTTTTTGTATACCTCTACATGGGCAGTCCTAGGATGGAAAATTCCTCACATCCAGAGCGCCTTCCTTCTTTGAAGAAAAACCCTATTCTTAAAATATTAGTCCCTCTACTAGCCTGAATCTTACCTCTTCAGAAATGAGACAATGCTCAAAAGCAGCAAATTTCCTATGCTGCCAGTGAATCTGCACACCACAGGTTTACCTAGAAAAAGCATGGAAACAACATGACCTCGAGGTAATGCCTCTCAAAGAAAGTTAAAACAGAATAAGAAGAGTATAATGAAAGTGCACTGCTTGTTCCACATAAACAGGTTGTGTGGATGTTGCTATATATCACTGAGGAAGTCTTTGGGAAGTCTTTTGAATTTTCTTTCTAGATACAACACAACAATTTTAAATCACATATAGGTGTAAGGACACAATAGTTTTGTAAAGAATAGTGGTTACACTGTAAGTATCCCCCACATCCTTTTTTTGTGCAGTCTTGTCTCTGTCCTTTTTCTTGTGCCAGTAATTCTAATGAAAAAGTACTGTCAAATTTGTAATAAACTGAAACTTTTGACTAGAAATGGGCTAGAAATGTGCTAACCTTCACTTGTTATGATTGCCTATGGAGAATAGATGTGCTTTAAGGAGAAACTAATTCTTCTTTTTCAGTGTTCATGTAGAATTTATATACCTGGCGTTTGAAAACAGAACATTTTTCAGGTCAGACCTATACATGGAATAGAACAGAGACCTATTTATCAAACATTGGCCTGTAACTAAGTGGATGAAATTAAAGTGAAAATGCCCAACAGAATTCAATTATTTGCTTCTTTATTTAATTTTGTGGTAAATATGGCACTTAACAAATGGGAATTTCTCTGTTCATTTATACTA
Organism: Coracopsis vasa; assembly: GCA_026283785.1. Taxonomy (NCBI): domain Eukaryota; kingdom Metazoa; phylum Chordata; class Aves; order Psittaciformes; family Psittacidae; genus Coracopsis; species Coracopsis vasa. The sequence continues at coordinate 10,536 of JANHGB010032884.1, read as the reverse complement.
TTTTATTAAGAGCTATATAATCCAGTTGCTTATCTTGTGGTATTGTTTCAGTTGAATAGTTTTATTTTAATTAGTTGGACTTTTTACGATTATCTTCCTTAATGTTTTAGTTAATCAATTTCCAAATGTCTGGGAAAGTAGCAAGAAGGAGAAAGAAAAGAAGAAACAAAATAACACAATTAATTTTGTTTAGCTTCAGTATCCTCTAGAAGCATCAAATGGAGAAAGCGTCCTTCAGTAGCCCATTCACCTTCAGGAAAGGACTATCATATCTATATTCTGATATGGTGCTGATTCTAATCAGTGGATTCTATTATAGGCCTTTAAGCAAAAAAGAAAGTGCTGATGAAGGCCATAAAAATAAATGAGGCTTATTGCTTCTTGACATCTTTAGCACTTTCTGAGGTTTCCTGAGTGAGCAGGGGTAGCAGACAATAGCTGGGAGATTGTGTGTAAGATAATGAGAAAAATAAATGCATCCTCGGAAGCAGCCAGCAGGAACTACGGCTAACATTCATTATACAGGGTCTAGGCTGTTCCCAGTATGATGTTATTAATTTGTGGAATGAGCTAAGGGGTGTGAAAGAAAGCTGGTGCTTGCTCCCAACCTTCCTGACCAGCATTTTGAATATTAACAGAGAGGTCAAATGCATTATCTCCTTGAAATTGTCTCGCTCTCTCCCTCTTCTCTTCAGTAAGAAGTGAAGCAAAACACACTACTTTAGAAGAAAGAGATGTGGGAAGCACCTGCTGCCCTCACTTTGGTCAGAGAAAAAGAATAATTAGGACTGAGTAGAAAATAGGTGATGGAGATGAAGGTGTGTTATAGGGATTATATGGGGAGGGCAAGTTCTTCAAATTCAAAAGGCAATCCCAGTTCCCTCTCCAGGACTGTTCGAGGCATAAGAGTTTAATAGCAGGATACGTGAGAAAATGAATATAGTATTTGAATGTTCAAATAATAAAATCCAATTTTTGCATTCACAGCCTCTCAGGGGCAATCTCTACCATGTCACTCCAGTGTGTGCATTGGTCGGTATTCTTCTGTTGCTGGGATATAGATCAGTTTTGTGACTTAGTGGGATTTGCAGTTTATGTACTTCCATTGCACTGAAGGCCAGATGTTCTGCAGGGTGTGTATATGTTATATATATGCATGACAGCTTCTGCCTACTGTGGTGTTTATGCAATTATCTAGTTATTTGTATGAGTTAAATAACCAGAAATAGATTCAGGCTACGATTACTTACGTAGCAAATAAATACAATCTTAATCACAATTTGGAGGAAAATATGTGATTTGTAATTAAAGGGAGAGTGCTTATGCATGTAGGCCACTTGGTGTAACAATAGCATGAGTTATGTTGTTGAATCTATTAGGCAATTTACTGAACAGGAATTCTACACCAAAGGTATTTTAACTCCTTCCTATTACAGATCTCATAGGGAAACACACATATTTAGTCCAAAGTATTGCAAGTAGCTCCGCAGGCTTCACTGGGACTCAAGCAGTTTAAAGTTAAGCATAAACATTTCCAAGACTGGAGATTCTCTTTTCTTGGAAATTTCACAATCAGAATAAAAGGAGAATTATTTAGATTATTTACCTTCTGTTGCTTATTCACTTTGCTATAGTTGAGTATATGAAGCAGAGGCATAGATGTGGCAAGACAAAGTGCTTTCTTTCTTTTACATTTGTACCTCTTGATCTTGAAGTTTCAGCAGGGAATGTTAACAGCGTGTACAATAAACTGGGGCAAAATGTTAGCATGTCAACCTTACAAAGTAATAGTCTTGAGAATTTAAAAACCCCCAGTCTCAGCTCACTCTAACAGTGATTCTGTTGAACTGACACTAATCTGTTTTCTGAAACAGAGAAAGTACAGCAGGAATGTGTTTTGTATTTTTTATACTATTTTGTGGCCATATTTTGACAGGTTTATTTTGTGGAGGAAATGTAGATATTCTGAAATACAGAATGATTGGAAGCAGTTGAAAGGTAAGACCAAACAGAACATTTGAGAAAGAAACTCAGTTTTCTTTTGAAGTTTTCTTTTAACATTTTTTGTTTTTAAAAAGCTTTCAGGTACCAATACCTGTTATTTTGCAAATTGAATTTGCAGGAGGCACTAAAGCTCTTCTCCTGTTTTGTTTTGTGTAAGAAGCATTAACCTCATCCTCAGCATCTTTCCAAGCTCTTTCTTGGATTTCACACTTTCACAGAATTTAGGCTGGAAGCCACTACTGAATTAGGAGCTTTACTTCTGATATGTCAGAATATATATATATCAGCATATTGAGCCCACGACTTTTCTTTTTTTAATTACAGGTTTTCCACAATACAATAAGCTACTAATACACAAAGTCAGCAAGCCACCAATTCAATCATTTTGAAGGAAAAATGACTGACATTGCAAAGAAAAAAATGAGAGACAATGCAGTATGAACTTTTTGGAGGTAGGGTATTTCACACTAGATGGCTTTTACTGAAAATTAACTAATAGGCAAAAGAAATATCCTGCTAAATGGAAAAGAAAGAATTTGGCATGAAAGCGTATTTGAGCTATTATTTAGGATCAAGGCGATAGTACTTAATGTAGAAGCTATAAAAGTGGTGAACTGACAGCAAACTCAACTGAAGGGGAAGTGTTAGCCTAGAAGGAGGCTGCAACTGAAATTTCTCAAAAATCAATTTGGGAATAGTCATGTTTAATGTTTTTATTTATGATCTTGACAGGGAAGCAAAAATTGGGAAGCATCATATGGAGGACAGAAAGGTATTGCTTCATCAGAGTGAAAGAACTAACTGACCTTGAGAACAGAAGTGATAGGAACAGGATGAATTTATAAACTGCAAGGGGATAGTACAAAATCAACTTGGAAGCCTAGTTTCAAACCTGTCCTCTGTTGTATAGGAATACATTAGTTAGAAAAAGGTAGAAGAGAGCTGCCTCGGTCATAGGATTTCACCAGTGAGAGACTGTTCTCAAGAACTGCCATGAATGAGCCAAGTTAAAGGATGTGTTTCCCAAAGATACATCATTTCAATATAAGATTGCTGACTGAAAATAAGATTAATGTCTACCCATAGCAACTGCTTTTCCATGTTGATATGAAATTGCAACTGTATGTCTTAAATAGGACTTCTAAGAATACCTTTCCTCCATGTACTCCCCAGGTTTTTTCGGTCCTATTCACTTATGTAGATTGCATCATTTTTCTCTGAACTAGGAGCAGATCAGTTAACTCTCTGAACCAGTGATCTGCCCTTCTTTCAGTTGCTTTACAAAGATGCACAACCCCTGCATATGTCATCAGTAAAGATCATCTTTTCTGTTAGCGGGCTGTTCACACAAAATGTTGTGGATTGGACTAAATCCCAACTCTTTAGACCTGCTAAAACTCTCTTGGTGCATGTTACAGAAAGTCTGTTCTGTCATAGTTGCACTTGACAAGTGGCAGTGGCAATCCACATAGTTAGATAAACAATGTTGATCTATTATGGGTTAATTCCTAAAATATACTACAGTGTGAGTTCTTGGTGCAATTTTTAAATACAATATTATCTGAAAGCTGCAGAAAAACTCAAGTAGAGAACATTAAAATGGCTTATTTACTCAACTAGCTCTGTAACAGGTTGATGCAACAAAACATCTCCTTATGAAATATGCTGTTCATAATGCTCATAAACATTAGGAATTTTTTAAACCTTTAGTGTTTTTTTGGTAGGATCATTAATTAAACACAACTTTAGTCACAGTATTGATATCAGTTAAACAAGTTCACACTTCCCTGATTTACTACTTTTCAGACAAGGCAATTACATTGATTATTATAAATCTCTGGAGGTGTTTTCAGATTACCAGTTTACCAATTAAAATTTACCAATATACCATTACAAATTAAAAACTTGATTTCAGAAATCTCCTTCAGCTAGTTTTCTTAGGATCCTTGCTTGCAAGTCAGCTGATTGTGTTGAAAATACTCATGCTCTTTTCTCAGAATTGAGGAACTTTCCATTCTATTTTTCAAATAGATCTTTTCCTTCCTATTTTGTTGCAGTTAAGCAAAAATATCTGTTGAACATTTCTGTCTTCTTTGAATTGTTTGTGACAGATTTTTCAACAGCATCTTCTGTTGCACCTCATCTTCCTTTTAGACAAAGGTGCCATCTTTTGACAGACAGTGGCAGAAAAAAATATATCCATTTAAACAAAAAAAAAAAAAGTGGAGAAATTAAAATAACTAGAGGTTAAAAATGATGGCAATAATACTTGTTTTTCTTTGAAGTACCTAGAATTTGTGGTCATCGAACTGGCAGTGTAGTGTATTTGGTATCATATGAGAACAAAGTAATATATTAACATAATTTTAGATAATTTACACATTCTGTGTATTAAATTTTCCATTAATAGCTTCATAGCCATTAGAGAAAGAAATATTAGATTAACTTTCCTCTTTGGTTCTGTAAAGTGTACATTTCACCATTTCACTCTGAGAACACTATTATTTATATTGCTGTTTTTCTTTATTCCTTCTTTTTTTATTGCCTTAATAAGAAAGTAGTCTCCATGCCTGAATATACTATGCTAAGTAAAGAGTAAAGACGCTAGTTCAAACACTGAATCCTTAATCAATCCTAGTACATAATTGTTTCTCAGTCACCAGTCTTCCCAACATAATACTAAGACATTTTTCATGGAATAAGTTGCACCAATAACCATTTCCAAAAGCAATCTGAAAAAAAAAAAAACCAAAAAAAACCCAAAAAACCAAAAAACCCAAAAAGGCAAAAAACCCAAACCTGCACTAAATTTGTCTCCCTTCATCTTATCAAGTCTTCCTTCATACTTTCAAACATTCCAAGGTCATCCTAGCACACCTTATAGCGCTGTGAGATCATAGGACAATTCAGGTTGGAATTACCTGCAGGTCATCTAGTCCAGCCTCCTCCTCAGAGGACACAGTGCATGACCCCAGATTCATATTATGAAAATCCTATATGGGCTGCAGCAGCACTTGCACCTCAGAAAAGATCCAGGGCCAAATGTTGAGTACTATGGATAAGGCTAGTCTATGCAACAGGCCTTATGCCTGAAAGAATCCTTGTCCTAAACAATTTAACAATGTAAAAATATCCGATAGTTTTTGTATATGTATTGGTAGGATAAGACAGCTGGTTTAAGATTTTTTTCAACATTAATTTTGAGAAAAACATAGTTTTCTAAGTGGGAAGGGCAAACTTCCCATATTAAGTAGGAGCAGTGTATAGCTTTTGCATGCAGGTCCTTGCTTTCTCCATTGTAATCAGATTTCCTGTCTTTTATTAGATTTAATATACCTCTCACTTGTAATATCTATCCCAGAATTTTGCACACACAGGGCCAATTAATCCAGGAGAAATACCCATAGAGGCCATGTCAATATATAGGCAGGCCAGATAAGAGCTCACCATATTTCTATTTCTCTAACATACATCAATAATTTATTTTGAAAACCAGTTCTTTTTCATAAATTGCACACTGCATGAAAAGTTCAGCTGAGTCTAAATCCTGTCCTCAGAGAACAATCTGAGTAGCCAATCTGTGTAACAGATAATGCTTCATGAATTCATACTCGAGGGCTTTAGAGGGAAAACAGATATGGGTATGTCCATAACTTCAGTCTCATGAGGGATCAAACACATGAAGATGCAGAAAATCTCCACGTACAGAGCTGACACTTTCTAGCATCTGCAATGATCCAGACTGTGAAATGTAAAACCCTCTGTGCCAGTTTCCATGTGCAGGTTCTAATGCAAATTTCTATTTCTCTCTCTGCATGTTCACAGCAAGGTTCTTTTTCTGCTTTAACTAACTAACTAACTAACTAACTAATTAACTAACTAACTAACTAACTACATATGTATGGGGACTAGCCAGTCCCACCGAAAATTATAGAAAATGGAATATATGTGAAGCTAGGAAATTTCTAAGTTGACTAAATATTCTTTGGTGCTTTCTTTACCAAAACCTCCCCAAGTATATGTCATAAAAAGGCACTAAGATTCTGAAGAAAGAAAATGCGTGTATACTGCCTATATATCTCATATTATATTTCAGTATAACATATTTCTTTATATATTAGTGCATGCACATAGTAACTGGTTTAAAGGTATGTTTTAGGTAGTTGGAATTCAGAAAAAATATAATGTTGGTGCCATGATATTAATGTGTATTTCGCTTGAGGTTCTTTATATTAGCTTTTTATACGGTGTGATTTAAGTATATGTCTAGATATCAGATTGAAACACACTGAATTCTGAACTTTGAATGGATCATTTTATCAGGGATCAGGGAGCAGCACAAAGCCATACAAATATTAATCTGGGTGTTGATAGACAGCTAGCCTTAGGAACAGAGAAGGAACAGCCACGTTATTGTGATGCTGTATGTGCCAATGAACTCTGGCCTTTGAGTTATACTTAGTACTCAAGGCACAGTATTCCATTGGCATGGCTGTGATGTCACTGGTTCTGAGCCTGGGCTACACTTTGCAGTGTGTGCTTTAAAACTCCTAAGTCACAAATATTGCGTCATCTTTACGAAGGGCTACCTTATGCCTTTAGTCACAGTCCAAAGAAAAGGATGAGGTAGCTGCTTTAGTATTAAATGATACTGCAACTTAGAGGGACAGATCACCTTAGCATCACCATTCTGGTTGACAGAAACTGTCCCAGCGAGCCAGCCATACTGGCAAACCAAGGGGTTATGGTGCCATAAACTTTCTTTTTTCCCAATACCCTGCAAAGGAGGGTTCAAGGTTTCCTTTTTGCTGTAGTTACAGTTAAAATCTAAGAAGCACTACCATGAAAAAGGGTTAGGGAAGTCATGGGTAAACTGGCGTGGCTGACACGTTTTGCATTTCTGACATGGATGAAATGGAAGAGGTTTTGAGCAAGAGACTAGTGAAAGCAGTCTTGTTTATTGAACAGGGAGCTGGCATTCCATGTATCAGTAAGCAAGAAGAATGTAACTGTATTCAAAAGTTCTTAATAGTCCCAATATAAGCTCATTTTCTGTATTTATAGAAAAAAAACCTGGTTGCTTGGCCATTATCTAATTGTCCTTTTGCGTACCTTTGCATTGATACGTCCTATTTATAATGTCAAAATGGTGGGTATCAGAAAGTTTTCTAAATGGGTCTTTTGTTCTTTGAATTCATTGCCTGCCTCTTATCAGCATCTGATAGAAGGCTGAGAAATAAAGAGGCCATTGTTTTCCCTCATTGTTAATTATTTAACGTTTATGGTATTTAATTTGTAAGTCTTCTGTGAACAGCATTCTGTGGATGTCTGTTGTTTTAAAAATGTCCATTTCCCTTAAAGGAAAACTATGACAAGTTTAATATGATTCTATAAAATACTCAATACTGAATAATAAATAGGATGCACAGGAAAAGATTTGCTAATGAGTCCTTGTCCAATTAGCTAAAAGTCAGGATAGAAAACCCAATTAATATCGAACACAAAAAATTATTTGGATCAATCTTGCAAGGATTAGAGGCTCTTATTCACTGCAGGTCTTGCACATGGTCACTACGCTTTGCAAAACTTTGCCTTAAGTCTCCACTACGCAGTCATTATGGACTTAATTCTGTTAAAACTCATTAAAATGTTGCTCATGAATCAAACTGCTAAAAAAATCAATTCATAGAGAATGCAAGAGATCATATTAAATTAGATAATTCCATCCAATATAAAATTAACCAAATGAAATTGATAAAAGCAAAGCTCCCAGTTTTCTTCCTGTGTGTCAAAAAGGACATATTCTCTTTTACTTTTTTAACAAACTATGAACTACCCACTTAAGCAATCTAGTCTTGGGTTCCAGCAGGAACCTTCTATTCTACTCTTCCATTTGCAGGTCTGAAGGCTTTATAATGCCTACTAAAAAGGTTATTACCCAGGCAATTTCTCCCACCTTGACTCTGCTGTTATTTCTTATTGTGTGCATCCTTGAAACTCTTAAGACAATCATAGACAAAAATACTCTAGTACTCTATAGAAATATTGCAGTTAATTCTCTTTTTTTAAGTGTTTTAAGATGCTTAAAGCAATCAGTGAGTAACGAATTAAAAGAAACCCAGTGTATCTGAAAACAGAGGGGATGAAAGATATTTACAAAGCTCTTCTGTGCCTTTGCTTTCGATTTCACAGCAAGGCTGACTGAGGCAGATTGTTGTACTTCACCTGAGCTTTTGTATGGATTTCTGTAAAAGAAACACTATTGAGCAAGCAAAACGCAACTTCCCACATGACTGAGCACAGGCTGATGTGACTGCACATGAACCGTATTGAAGGCATGCACCTTGAGACAAAAGTAAATGTGTTTAGATGTTGCACAGACACTCATGGAGAGAATGTTGCTGAAAATGCCCCTAAGGTAGTGTGATCTTTGCACAGGATAATGTCCTGTGGGTGGTGATGAGTCTCTGTTGCAAATGCCTCTGTAATGGTATCTCCAGCAGGGCTGGACAAGACTTCCAACAACATTGTTCTGCTGAATTCCTATCTCCAACTGGCTCAAGGTGCTGTGTGATCATTTAGTTGATTATCTTAAACTACCTACCAACCAGGTCCTGATTATCTTAACTACGCAGAAAGACCATGCTGAAATGATGATTTCATCCTTATATCCCATTTATAACTTAAACTCCACATCTCTTGCCACACCAGGAGGGATAGTCAGGAATACTTTAAATGAAAATGTTTTCACTGAAAGACAACTTGACAAAAGTGTTTGCAAACCCTAAAAATATAAGTAATTTGTTTCTCCTGTTTTATTCTTATTGTGTTTGTCCTACAGGCTAATTTAGGACTAGTGAAAGTCAGTTGAAAAGAGAGTTACTGACTTCAAGAGAAGCTGGAATGGATCTATAATTAATTACTGCAAGGCTTGTATTCACACTTTACTTTGGCCACAATGATTAGACAAGCATATTCTGGAGCTGATGCAGACTAAGTACACAGTCAGTAATAGGCCATTAAGATTTGGTTTATTTGTACATTAGATAGTGACTGGACATTCAAACTAAAGCAGAGGGCTTTGGCTTCTGTTATGTGCACATCAGCAGATGTTAAAAGCTAGAGTCCATATTTAAGGAAATGGCATCCACTCCTAATGCAATTCCTATGTATACATACCCATATATGCTTGTAGGCATATTATTCCTGATTTCATTTTCTTACTGTCTGGCACATTAGAGGTAAACACATTGAAATTTGGTCCGGCAGAGTATGTATATTCTAGATTCACATAACTGAACAGACTCCTCCTGTGATATGACTGCTTAGCAGTAAAGGAGTTCTTTGCTGTTAGTCTTTTCTGAACATGCCAAATTACTGGCACTTGGTAAAAACATGGCCATGTATTTTACATATAAGTTATAAATTTTAGTGAGGCCATCAAAATTAGAGTTGCAAAATGAGGCTATAGTTACACAAAGTACAATGTAGAACCTAATGGTTTTTTGTGTCTTCATTTTCTTTGTTTTCTTTTTGTTATCTAGTAAGATTTCTAAAATGATCCATGTTCTTTTGGATCTTTAGAAGTGGAAACAGCACATGGAGAAGTTAATTCAAAGAACAGATATTATAATGCAATTCATTTCGGGGTAGGTATTTTCTGTTTCATTTCATTCATAAACGCATGACCTGAAAGCATCAAAGTAAACTCTGCAGCAATAAAACAGCTTATTTTCAGTATAGGGATTCGTTATTTTGCTTCAAACTTAGTGTCCAAATCATTTGCTTGTTCCTTTTGTTTGATGGTTCACCTCTCTATTCTGTATACGGACTTTGCGTTGTTCACCATTTAGAATAACTTTTTGCTAAATTAAAAGCAAAAAGATGTCTTTTTTTTTTTATGCTCGGCTTTTCCAAACAACTTCTCCCACAAGCATTAACACTGGTAGAACAGTCGTTAGGCAGCTGAAATTCTCTGGATAATTCATGCATCACTGAAACAGACCTTGGTCATAAGACTGTGAGTTAGACTTCTAGCATATGGTGCTGCATGTGCAACTCTCATGCTGTGGAGCAAAGTGAAGGCCTGTATGAGGTTCCTAAATATTATTTCCTTTCATGGACCCTGACTGCATTTTGCTTTATGTTGAAGGATTCAAACTGAATGAGAAAGGCAGAGTACATGTGAACATGGTGCATCACATTAAGGGTTTATGTAACCTGTTATTGTGTCATTACAATTGCCATCAGAAATTTGAATGTGTGGTTCCTCTGCAATAATAAGTCTCTGCATGTGCATGGGTAAATTTCTCCATGCCAAACCCCGCTCTGAATCTAAGCAAGGTCCTGGCAGCCAGCTTGGGGGCACCCCATCATTGGTACAGTAAGTCATCCCTGGAGACTCACACATCTCACTGATAAAATCGAGGAATCATAGAATCGTAGAATAGTTAGTGTTGGAAAGGACCTTAAGATCATCAAGTTCCAACCCCCATGCCATGGGCAGGGACACCTGACACTAAACCGTGTCGC
>JANHGB010032883.1:21332-40053 GCA_026283785.1 Coracopsis vasa | reverse complement strand
CAGAAAGTCCTTGGTCAGAGTAAACATTACTTAGCAACAACTAAAAACATTGGTGTTATCAGTGTTGTTCCCAGGCTAAAAGTCAAAAACACAGCACTGCACCAGCTACTAAGAAGGAGAAAAATGACTGCTACTGCTGAACCCAGAACACTTCCTCACATTCTTCCTCTGCTCCAGGTTGCGGTCCCTCCCACAGGATGCAGTCCTTCATGAACTTTTTCTTTTTCTTCTGTGATAAAGTCACCTGCCTAGTGGATGAAGGGAAAGTGGTGGGTGTAGTTCTGGATTTTAGTGAGACTTTTGATAATGTCCGTCACAGCATCCTCCTAGATGAGTCCAGCTATGGGAGGAGTGAGCTGGATGAAGAACAGTGTAAATAGAAGGTCTCTAAATGTTGTTGTGAACAGGGCTACATCTGGCTGCCAACCAGTCACCAACAAAGTTCCTAAGGGTTCGGTTCTATGGCCAGTCCTGTTACTATTCATCAGTGACCAGGATGCAGGAATTGAATTTGCTAAATTTGAATTTTAGTAAATTTGCTGATGATACCAAACTGGGAGGTACATTTTGTCTCTTGAAGGACAAGAGTTGCAGCAGGATTGGAGAGACTGAAACATTAGACAGTGATTAATGGGATTAAATTTAGCAAGTCAAAATGCTGAATTCTTGACCTAGAATGGAAGCAAATATAAGTTGGAAGAGGAGTGGCTCGAGAGCAGCCCTGCAGAAACGGATCTGACTGTACTGGTCAACAGGAGGCTCAATGCAAGTCAATCAACAGGGCAAACTGCATCCTGGGATGCATCAAACATATCATGATCAACTCGTCAAAAGTGATAATTATCCTGCTGTATTCAACACTGGTGTTACTTCATCAGCACTGAGTGTGGTTCTTGGTCTGACAATTTAAGAAGGATGTGCCAATCCTTGAATGCATTCAAAGAAGGGTAAGTTGATGAAAAGGCTGGAGGGAATGTTGTATGAGGAATGGCCAAGGATTTGGGCTTCTCTAGTTTGCAGAAAAGGAAGCTGAGGGTCAATCTCATTACTTTCTACAGCTTCCTGAGGAGGAACAGCGGAGAGGGAGATGCTGATTGCTTCTCCATGGTATCCAGTGATACTTTTAAGGCAAGATTCAGCTGACTTCCTTTAAAATATATTTTTAAACTATACTCAAGGTATGTATTTCTTTCTATTATTACAAAGCAAGTCTATTACATTGTTACATTGAATGTGGATGTCCACTATTGAGCTGCTCACATAGAATCTGGAATGGTTAGGGTTGAAAAGGACCTTAAGGTTGTCTAGTTCCAACCCCCTGCCATGGGCAGGGACACTTCCCATTAGATCAGGTTGCTCAAGGCCCTGTTAAACCTGGTCTTGAACACTGCCAAGTATGGAGCATTCATAACTTCCCTGGGCAATCTGTTGCAGTGCCTCACCACCCTCACAGAAAAGAACTTCCTTATATCTAACCTAAACCTCCCTTGTTTAAGTTTTAACCTATCGCCCCTTATCCTATCAGTACAGTCTGCTATGAAAAGTCCCTCTCCAGTACAGAGTAGGCTCCCTTCAGATACTGGAAGGCTGCTATGAGGTCTTCATGCAGCCTTCTCTTCTCCAGGCTGAACAACCCCAACTTTCTCAGCCTATCTTCATACAGGATGTACTCCAGTCCCCTGATCATCCTTGTGGCCCTCCTCTGGACTTACTCCAGCAGTTCCGTGTCCTTTTTATGTTGAGGACACCAGAACTGCACACAGTACTTCAAGTGAGGTCTCACAAGATCAGAGTAGAGGGGCAGGATCACCTCCTTCGACCTGCTGGTCACAATTCTTTCGATGCATCCCAGGATATGTTTGGCTTTCTAGACTGCGAGAGCACACTGCCGGCTCATGTTCATTTTCTAACTGACCAACACCCCCAAGTCCTTCTCCACAGGACTGCTCCGACCCTCTTCTCCATCCAACCTGTAGCTGTGCCTGTGACTGCCCCAACCCAGGTGTAGGATCGTGTACTTCACATCACTGAACTTCATGAGGTTGGAATTGGCGCACCTCTCAAGCATGTCAATGTCCCTCTGGATGGCATCTCTTCCTTCCAGCATGTCGAGAGCATCACACATCTTTGTGTCATCAGCAAACTTGCTGAGGGCACACTCAATCCCATTGTCCATGTCACCGACAAAGATGTTGAATAGGTTCATTCCCTACTGCAAGAATTTCCCTGAGTTTGGCTAATACCTGCACAAGTGCTTTGTAAACTATACTATATGAACATAAACTATATAAAATACGCATGTGGACATCTGAAGTTACCCCCCTTAAGTATTTGCTGAGTAGAGCTGTACTGTGAACTGCATTTTTAGATGAGACATGGACTCACATCAGGCCATTTGCACTTCTTGCTCCTTGCCTTCTGTGAGAGGGAGTTGATGTATTTGGACTAGTTACTATGAGTGCACAGCAGTGCAGACTGACAACTTACCATAGACACAGCTAAGAAGGATGTCACATAAAGAATTCAGACTGAGGTATTTCTCAGATTCCTCAGAATGTGGCAGTATTTATACCAGATATTTGCTTTTGCTACAGACCATTTTATGTGTGAGAGGAGTACTTAAGTCCGTATTTCCCAACAGAAGTTTTTTTCTACCAGTGACTTTCTCTTAGCAATGAAGCTTCTTAGTGAAGTCGTCTTTAGTGAAACAGGAATTTCCACTGCTGCAGTGCTCAGTCCAGTTAGAAACCAAGCCAAAGCCGTATGAGTGTAGGTTGTGTTTTAAACCAAATGCATATACTTTACATTGATGCAGCCACAGCTGTAGAAAAAATCCATTATGCAGACAAGTCTTTAGACAATATTCTTTTCTTGACCATTTGCCTTATAAAGATAGCCCTCTATAAACAAGCTCTTTGGCTCAATAACTATACTAGCAAGGAGCAGTGATAGTTATGTACCTAAGTCAATATTCTAGCTTCTGTGCAAAGTTAGCTATATGGATTTTACTCTCACACAATGTATTATTTTGGATCCAGTAAAATATACAACAGTTAGCATATAAATGCACAGCATACAAAAAACCTAGAATAGTTCAGTCTGGGAAAAAAAAATGTAAGTAGTCAAACTAAAGTTTAAAATAGAAATATAATTTGGAACTGCTTTTTGCTGACAAATAAATCTAAAAAATAATAGTAATTTTAAAATATGTAATATATATAATAAATCATATTGTCGTATGTGATAAATCAATATTTATGATAATAGGTTATGTATAGTATATTGCATGTAATAATATGATATTTTACTATCATATCTGTTATGTTTATTTTACTTCACAACATATATGAGATAAAATTTCTTTGGAAATGTCAGTTAGCTGACAGAATAAGCATTGTTTTTGTTATGGAGGTGTATAAAACAGTAATCACTGTTTCTGAGTGATGAAATGAACATACTGAAGTTCAATAATAATTGCCCCAGTGCTAAGCCCTCTATTTATCCAATGCACTAATCTTTCCTCATAAGCTAAAAAAACTTCAGTAAATGCAACCAGAATATCAAACAAAAAATGTTGACCCAAAAACCTAACCACATAAATGCTGTATACAGTTTACTGAAGTAAAATAGAAGTTGATCAGAGTTTATCATCCAGACTCTGGGGAGTGAAATGGAAAGGTTTCAACTGGAAAATGCTATAACGGAGAAGTAGGCTTCAATCTCTGAGGCTGAGATCTATGCTGGTATGGTTACATTTTACAGCTCCCAGATCAGTTAAAAGCTAGTTTAGGTATGTCGACAGTCTAAAGTTCTCACGGTAGAATGAATAATCTACAGAACTTCCTACATTTTTTTTTGTTCTGCCCAAAAATGTTTTCAGTCACTTTCCAATGCTGTTGCATAGATCTCTTATGTTTCTAACTTGCTTGAAGCTTTAAAGATATTCAGGAGTAAGCTGCTCTACATGTAGTAGGTGACATGGAGACAGTGCAGATGTTTACACACTAGTCTATTTGAACATGTCTATTCTTTGCACTGGCAAAATCTGTAGCTGTTCATGTTGAAATTTTCAACCTTCATATGTAGCCAGAGGAGGAGCAGCTGCAACATCTTGGTGTCTTAAAATGATAAGAAACATTATGAACTTTATATCCTATATGAAAATCCAAGGCTGTCAAGAATAGCAGTAAGACCTTTGTAGCCAATGAGCTACACACTTCTCAAAGGTACATACATACCAGCACAGCTTCAGGCAAAGTGTTTCTTACCTCAGCAAGTATTTTGTCAGTGTACCACATTTAGTTTGCTTTCACTCAGATCATATTCTGATTCATATGTTTTGAATGTACTGAAACTCTGGAATCTAAATATAAAGAAAAGGTTATCATAGACCCTGAAAGACCACAAGAAGGCTGATGGTATATGTAATGCACAATCTTCTACGATTTGCCTCAAAGCTGCACAAAGATACTCATCAGGAGAGGCAGTTGTGATTTACCTGACAGCACTTTCTGTTCTTTTTCCCAGCAATATTAATCAGTATAGATAAGATTTCATTAGGAGGGCTTTTTACATGAAAAAAAAAAAAAGGTGAAACTCAAGAGAAGTTCAGCCCTGAGCAGTCATTGTTTAGAGCTAAAAGGGAACTGAAAGGGTAGGTTCTTTTCTTTCTTTCAAAATCAAGTAAAATACACAATGATTATGAATTTCTTAGGTCATGAGTGTATATTTTAGCTTCTGAACTGGCGAAGAATGCCAGAGAAAATGTATAAAAAAAGCTGGATTTTACACTTCTGCAGTTTGGCCATTTGCCTGTGATATGAAAGACACACTGAGGACACATATCCTCATGTGGTTTAGAATAGCCCTTCTGCTTCTTACTCCAGCATCTGAACACCAAGGTAATAGCAAGTCTGTCTTGGATACATTGGTCTTTCTGCCTCAGAAGATATGTCTCTTTGGTACATTGCTTAAAAGTAAAAATTTTGTTCCAACACTGAATTAAAATTAAACTTGAAACCCACAAAATTTTCCAAAAGGTTGTTGGTTTGGTTTGTGTTGGGTTGTGTTAGGTTGGGTTGGGCTGGTTTTGGTTTTTTTTTATATCTTTAAACATGAATTATTATGAGATTGAAACATATTGCACCCTATGTGTGAGCTGTCATTAATAGAATCCTTGGTTATGAAACACACTCCTCTGAGATCCCTGTGGAGGTAAGTAATAGAGATCTGCGAAATAAAGCCATCTCTGATCATAGTTCCCATTTCTTTGTCAGGGTTTATCACACAGGGGAATATGGTATGAAGGAACAGAATATTTTTTTTTTTGTGCTCAAAGTGGACTCTGAAGCAACAACTAACAAAGACAGAAATAAATCAGTTTGAACACCTTATCAGCCCCTAAGGAGAAATGTGTCAATAAACTACAATATGTGCTCCTATTAATAACTAAGGATTCTGATTTTAGTCTTTTTTCCTTCTTCTGGGAAAAGACTGATGAGCAGTGCTCAGAGGAAGGTATGATCACAGCCATGTTTCGTAATATCTACAAATCTGTAAAAATGGGAATTTTAACTTCTGAGAAAGAACTGCCTGCTAGTCATGTTTATTGTATTTACATTTACATGAAATTATTTCCTTACATAAATCTAAATATAATTTCAAAGTGATGGGTTCTAAAGCACCAAGTATGTATCCTATGTAGTTACACGCATGCATGAACATGCAGAAACATACAGAAACACAATTTTTTCTTCTGCTTAAGGGCTTGCACAGTGATATGAAATTTTTTTAGATGTTTAAAAAAGAAATTAAGCAGTGATATGGACACCATAGTCATACAGAAATTTAGATGCCCCCTTTTTGCTTCCTCTGTTTTACTTTTGCTCTTAGTTTTACACGGCATCTGATTTGCTTTAATATTTCTAATGGCTGTCTCTGAAAGCAAAGATTTGAGTCCTTCAAATCTGATGTCTTACAAAGAGGTCACCAATAGTTTATTCTATCAGGTTTGATAATGCCAAAACAATGCAACATTATTTCTACAAAATCATCAACAGACACTGTAAAGAAAATATGTGATCCATTTGTAGTTTACAGACAGATAGATTGATGTAAATGAAATTGATGGCATCCCTGTGTAAATTAGTCTGACTCCTGCACTGATAAATTTATAAGATTTAACAGGCTAAACTCTACTACTAATACATGGGCTGTGCATGAATCAGAGGTTACGTGCTTTCTAACTTTCCTTTACTACTCTTGCTGAACCCTCCAGTTCAGCTGGTTTAGGATTCTCTATGTCTTGTAAGAAGAGCATCCTGTAAAGAAAGGAAGAGATAGTTCTTCTCTTCTTGGAAATTTGCATGTGAACGCTATCTACAAGGCAAGTAAATGCACATTCACCATAAGCACAGTTCATGGAGTGATGAGGACAGAAAAGAGCCTCAGAGAGAATGATTGTTTCACAACAAGGTGCTCATGCATTTCAATTCACTCAGTACCTGGGCTTGAAATGAATCCGTGCTCCTGTTGCCAAATACTGTTACACAGTAGTTTTGGCAACAAGACTGACAGCTTGAAGGGTTATTCTGAAAATCATACAGCATGTTGAATTCTGGCAATGTATTTTTTTTCCTTTATCTGGCAAAATTACAAGAAAAAATTGGCTGTATCTTTATATATGTGCATCTGACTGAATGGCAAAGCCTGGCTATCAATTTTATCACAATTTATTATTTTTTGGGTTTTGCACTTAGCTGACATAAAACTTTGAATCCCATTGTTGACTTAAGAAAATCACATTTTTTCCACCTAAGCACGTTCTCTTGATTTTTAAGTATGTTGTCAATTAACTTTTGACAGCTTTGGTAGCATTGAGAATGTAAAATGTGTACAAATATTACAGCTGATAGCTACCTGCAAAGACAGATGTTCTGTGTATGAATGACCCTAGAAGGTCAGACTGTTTGTTTAACCAATTCCTCTTCACTGTAAATGATGTATGGTGGATACATACAGAAAGAATAAGAAGCTAGGCAAATTTAGTATTGTTCTGCCCTCATATTATTTCCCATATTCAACTTGAGGCCTTCCTTACCTGTTTGATACTGCAGAAGATGAGGAAAAGTTTTAAGGTAGTAGGGTGAATCAGATGGGTGTGATATTAACCAAGAGAATGTTCCAGCACAAAGTCTGATCATGAATCCTTGTTTGGAACTGCAATACTACACTAGCCATGTTCTTACACTTCCATGTAGGCAGCGGCTATTGACTCCTGTCAGAAACAGGGTACTGGGCAAAGTGAACAGTTAGCTGGACAGGTAAATGTATCAAAAAGTAATAGAATCACAGAATTATAGAACATTGCAGGCTGGAAGCTATTTCAGGCAATCTCTAGCTCAACATCAAATCAGTATCAGCTATGATATCAGACCAGGTTGCTGAAGGCTTCATACAGTGGGGTCTTGAAAACCTCTAAGTCTCTCTGTGAAATTATTCCACTGGTTGATTATCCTCATAGTAAAAAAATTCTCCTTATAACCAGTATGTCATATTCAGCTTATTTTCTTCACTTAATTTATGTCCATTATTTCTTGTCTTACCACTCTCTACCACTATGAAGAACCTGGCTCCACCTTCTTGATGAAGAAGCTGAACTCACTCCAGTTGACTGACTTGTCCTTGACAGGTGTGGGGACAGATGGCAGGAATAAACTGGCCACAATATTCTACATGTAGTAATAATGAGTAATAGTAGAAGGGAACAATTACTTCTCTTGACCTACTGGCCATGCTCTTGTCCATAGAGCTTAGGTTTGTGTTGACCATCTTGTTCTCAAAGTACACTGTTGGCTCATATTGACCTCTTGGTCCAGTGGGGACCCCATGGCTTTTTCAGCAGAGCTGCTCCCCAGCCTGCAACAAGTTTTTCCTTCCTATGTGCCAAACTTTGCATTTGTCCTTACTGATTTTCAAGCGGTTAGCCCATTCCTCCAGCCTGTGCCTAGTCCCTGTATACAGCAGCCCTGCCCTCGAGCATATTGATTGGCCCTCCACAGTTTGTTAACATCTGTTATGAACACACTTTTTCATCTCCTGCAGGCCACTGATAAAGATGCTAAACAGCGCAAGTTGGAGGATAGACCCATGCTGCTTGTTACCAGCCTCCAGGTAAGGCATAACAAATTAACCACAATTGAGAACAGGTTGCATACATAGACCGAAAAAGCCAATTCTACAAGCTTGCCATGTCTTTTGATGACCAAATATTTGGGAAAACTTCAAAAGAGAAAATGGGATGAGACTGGATGTTTGTAATACGGCACGGTACTGAATTGCTGATTAATCTCTTGCATGCTTCTTTGTGCTTAAGTATCAGAATCACCAAATTAGGGCATCTTTCACAACTTCTGTATTATCTTTATTCTTTCCTGTACATACACAAATGTATGATATTTATTTAACTTAGGAATATATGTAGCAATTTCCTTTTTTTTATCCTTGCGGTATTGAAAACAACCGAAAACATGAAAGAAGATAAACAAAATCAATATTGTTCTTTATTTGAAGACCAGATGCTTCTAAGCATCTTCACTGTCTGATATATGACAAGTTGTGTTTTATTTGGCTGAGCATGTAATTGTGAGTAGCACTTTAGTGCTGGTTTTTAGAGCATCACATGATTTTTTAAAAATTTGGACTATTAATGAAAGAAATGCTAAAAGTTATATATTTGTGAAAGACATAAGATACATGCCTACAAATCACAAAAATAGAAGATGATGTTTAACAATTGTTGTTACTATTTATTATTTATTAATTATGAACTGCTTGCAGGACAAAAAAATGCCTCAGTATTTTTCAGTATTTTGTATTAAATTATTAATATTTTTTCTTTCAAGAAGCTTCAGATTTCAAAAATAGTGTACTTTGTGGAATTACTGTTTTCTTTTTAAGAGGCAGAAAGCTGAAAGTATTGCAATAATCTTATATCAAATTGTGATTAGAATGGAAAGAAAACATTCTTATTGAGATATAAGTCTTTGATACCAGTCTTTGCTGTTATTTATGATGGCGGAGTTCCTTTTTTCTGAGTGCCTGTTCTAGATGAACAATCCTTTGCCAGATTCTTGATAGCTATCTGGGCTTTGGTCTTTCAGTTTTGAGGTGAGAGCATTAACACATTTGCATTATAAAAAGAAAGAAAACTTGTTGGGAATCCCAATATATATTTCATCTGGTTTAAAGCCTTAATCCTGGATTCTGAGTGCTGTGTGGTTTTAAGAGTATTAGTACAGATTTATACAAAATGGCTTGATACTGCATGCGTAAGCACTTTCTACCAACATCAGAAAGTTAAATAAAAAAAACCCAAAAACCTAGATCAGGGTTAACAGGATCTAACTCCTGGAGTCCTGGGATGACCAGATGGCTGTGTGAAACAACTACAATGCTTTCTTGCTATTGTTCTGGGGATAGCTTTTCAATCAAGGGTCTTTATTTTTAATAAAAAGAATACAAGAAAGAATCTGTGTCAAAGTCTAGTTTTGAAGTTTTGGGGTTTGGCAATTTTATCTTTAAACTTTTTGTAGCAGTTGATTCACCCTAAACACCAGCCACTCTCTTATTTTTGTCCTTAGAGCATACTTTTGCTATGTTTCTGTTTCAGGGCAGATGGGAATAGTTGGCACAGCAACTGGCCAAAATTCAGATACTCTGTTTGGTGTAGTAAAACCTACATAATGATATTTCTATATTTGGGTTTGAACCAAATCATGCAGAAACCAAATTTGCTAAATTTCCCATGAATAGAAATTCTTAAGAATTAAAAAAGGCATTTTCCCTGTTGCACTCTGTTCCTATCAACTAAAATACATGCACTGGGTCCTGCAGCTGCTAAGCAAAAATCACATTCTTGAGGGGATCAAGAGACTGGGTAATGAGTTGGCTCAGGAGTCAGGACATCTTAGAATCTTTTGCCAAAGGACAGTCTGCCCAGTGGGGTTTCCTATGGTCACATGCCATTGATATCCAGCAGCTGCTACACTGGAGTTAACCTTCTTGTCAGGTTGACTACTGTTGCTAGCCATGTGAAAACATCACAACTGTCCATTTCAACATTTTCATGCCAAGAAATCTGGAAAACCTAAGAGCCCAGAATTCATATAAAGCTTTTAAGGCTGCTAGGCTTTTCCTGCAGAGCCAGAAGCTGATCTTTATTTAGAGGTGGAGTTTAGCAATTGGGATGAAAGAGTCTAAAAACCTTGACATAATAACCTGTCCTGGCACCAAAGAAAATGAGATTTCATACGCAGAGATAAAACACATCATATCTAAAATACTATACTCTTTAGAGCCTTTGATTCTCAATCACTAATTACAGAATTCTGTCAGGATTTCCTCAGAAAGAGGAAGACAGGGTCCTGTCTTTGATTTGATAGAAGTTCGTTGAATTCAAGATTTTTAAAGAGAAACACTTTAGGTACAATGAAGAAGTGTTTTTTGATAACACTTCATTTAACAAAAAAAAAAAATCTGAATAGATTAAATTGCTCTTTATTCAAATTAGAAGTTATAGCAAAAACATAACTTTCTGCATCTATTTATTGGTTGGCATCCAGTGTCCTTCAGCTTTCATATTTCACCTCACTTCATAAGGCATTTAATGCTTCCAACTTTGAGGTATCCTCTAAACAAGCAATTTGGATGGCAGGGTCTCTAAGTTAAGACTTAGGAAAATACTGAGCACAAGTTGAGTGTTGTCACTCAGAATGCTGGGATTATGACCCATTCCAAGAAAATAAGAGCTCATTGCTCAGAATTGTTAAAAACAAAACAAAAAACTATACCAAACCAAAACATTACCCCACTGCTAGGAAACAGAAATATAAATAATAGAAAAATTAGGGCTAGAAAAATAAAATGAGATCATAGTTGTGTCACTATTTCTGAAAAGTTCAGAAAGCAGCAATGATCAAAGAGATAGAGTGAGTTTTAACAATTTTTTTTTTTAAAAAAGGGCAAAGCTCTTTAGTTTGTGAAATAAAAGGTAGGGAAGGGAGGTGTTAATAAAGATGCATAAAATTGTCAGTGTCACAGAAAGGATAAAAAGCCGTTAAGGGCTCTTTTTCCCCACCAGTATAAGAGCAAAGGGGTAAAGCTATTTGGAACTAGATCACAAGGAGCAGTTGCAGAACAGATATTTGGCTTGCTCCTACAGGATGCTGTGAATGCTCAAAGTTACAATGGAAGCTTATGAAACTGAGTTTTGAAAGCAAAATTTGTGGAAGGTTTTGTGAGAGTGCAGAGCAGGCTGACTGCTGGGGTGGGTACTGGAGCTAGGGGGCATCCACACAGGGTCCATCAGGGTCATGCTTATGTTTTTACTCAGTTTACACAGGAGTAGATAGATCATTAAATTCAGGTCTAAATTATAGCTCAGAAAAGGAAGATATTGTTAGTTTGAAGTGTGTGTTAGTTTGAAGTGTGTATGAGTTTGACAATTCTCTCTCTTAGTTTGTGTTGAGTAGTATTTAGTTTCCGTTGAGATATACCTATCATGTTTAATCAGAATGCCACCACAATCAATAATGATGTGATTTGTTATTACTTGTACTTTGAAATACCCAATGTCATTACCTGGATCAATGAAAATTTACTTAATCCATGGTGTTTCAACAGTGTACGACTTTCCACTTTTTTTATTTCTACCTCTTCCCATACACCAGATTTTCTATGACTATAGTTAAAGTTAACATCTGGAAGACAGAAAATAACAGTTCTGGAACTATTTTAAGGTGTGGATCCCTGAAATGTGCACTCTAGATCTCTGCTCTAAAAGGTGCCCACACCCAGAACTCAACATATCCAATGCATATCCAATGTGCAGTCATCTTTGCACATTTGCTAAAGACACTGATAGGACTACACACTTGTAAGATGGGCCAGCCTCTGAAGATATAGCAAACCATCAGACACAGGTCTCCTGTATGCATTAATTTTGAACTGTGACATAAAAAGAATAAGAACCCACACGACTGTGTTTTTGAACAAATGCTAACAAAGTCAAAATCCATGAAGAAAGGAGTTTCAGAGTGTGATTTCATTTTTTTTTATCACCATTTTTTATTTAAGAAGCATGTTTGAAAAA
This sequence comes from Coracopsis vasa, assembly GCA_026283785.1. Classification (NCBI taxonomy): domain Eukaryota; kingdom Metazoa; phylum Chordata; class Aves; order Psittaciformes; family Psittacidae; genus Coracopsis; species Coracopsis vasa. The sequence goes on along the minus strand of JANHGB010032883.1, from coordinate 27,902 downwards.
AGTAGTTCTTTCTCTATTGTGTGTGCCACCCTGGAGAAAAAAATAAAATAGAATTTGCCCACTAATTCAATTTATTATTGTTGTTGAAAAATACAGTGGTATCTTGAATACACATTGCAGCTATATAAAAAGAATTGTTTATTTACTTTTAGGAGTACATTCCAAAATTTTGTGTGAACTACCTACAAAGCCACAGTGTCATGATAATCCAAGCAACCATGAAACAAGATTTATCTTTGAGAAATCCTCTAATATGCTGACCTAAACATTCATAATGCAAGAATATTTCTTCATTTCTGGTTTATTCTCTGCTTAGCTTAGGAAGCAAGCTAGGATTTAACAGAGCTGTTCTCACACAGGAAGAACACATGCGGGAGATTTTACCAGTTCTTCTTAACACAAAGTCTTGCTACTGGAAAGATAATGCAAGTTTTAGATCTGAACTTTGGTAACATTAAAAGGCTTTCATAATTTCCTTGAGAACAACTGTTAAAAGCATTGTGTAGTTGTATATGTTACTGTTTCTGATATTTTTAATTGCTCTTGTCTGTGGACTGGATCATCTATAAAGACTTTACCTGATGTAACTCATTTTTCCACATCTTTACTTTGTTTTTTAAACATATATTTTATTAAGACTTTCATTAAAAGCTCCCAGATAATTTACCTCAGGAGTTCAGCTTTATTTTATGAATGGTTAACAATACAAACATATAGATAATAATAATGATGTTATTCATTCTGAAGAAATATGAGATTTTAATTGTATTGTAAAAAAGAAAATATTTCCTGTCATCTGCTCCAAACATTGGATTCTATTGTTCTTCTGAAAAGTCAAATCTTGAATGTCACATCTGCAAGGACACCTGTGACCCCTCTTGACATACAAGGTCTTGAAAGATGGAAGCAGGAAGAGTGAAGAATGCTTCCCTGAGTATCCAAAATAGATTACTACGAATTTATCCCAGCAGCTGAATTCCCTGAGGCATCAGTGCTACGTACACATATACACAGACAGTTTAGCATTTAAAAATATCAGAGAGCATTTCCAAATCAGTTCCAAATGACTCTTACAGCTTCTTTCCTTTGTTTGTTGCTGGTTTGTTGGATTATACAGTTTGGAGTTGGATGGTGCTGGTGGTGGTGTTATCATTTAATTATTAATATTTATTTTTTGTTTAGAATTCTTCAGACATAAAGATGATTTCTCTGAATAACAGTAGCTCTAAGAACTTTCTCTGATGAAAGAAATTATATCTATTTTATGCATATCTCATCTTTAAAGCCTCCTGGTTTGTGAATACTAACAAAAATGGCATTCCTTAGCTCTGGAGCTTATTCAGGAAAAAAAGCAGCAGGGGGATTTCTTTAGGAAATTCTGATCTTTAACTACTCCCTTTTTCTTAAACAAGTTTCAAACCAAGTACCTAACAAAATTAGGAAAATTTCCACCTGGAAAGCAGCATAGCCTTTTGTTTTGTGATCACTAATCTTTTGTGAGTTTTACCTCAAGTTTCTCAACCCCACCTTCTCTCTGTAACTCTTGCTAATGGTCAGACTGCATCTTTTCTCATGTATCACGGCCATTCAATTCTCTCCCATGCAATTAAACCCCCATCTTTCTTCAAACTGATTAAATCTTACATCTGTGAGGGAAGAAAAGAAGGTATAAACATTCCTTTTCGTTTACACAGATGGGAGGCACAGACCAACAGATTTCAAAATACTCAAGTGGTTGCTAAATGTTAAGTCCTATTCAAATAATGCATTTTTGTGATTTGCTGCTTTGACTTCTAAGGGATTTGATTAAGGTCACTGATCAAGTCACTGTTAAGAAGTGGAAAAAACACAAGACTTTGGACTTCCAAGACCAAAATGTGTCACTCCACATACACTTAAAAAGGCAGAAGACAACAGTGAGATGAGCTATAATTAAAGGGGCAAGATATTTTCTGGGAAAGAGTAGAGGATTTTGTCACCACTTCAGGAAAAAGGTTTTCATAATCACTTAGGATGTAAATTAAGAAAGCCAGCTTGATGTTTCAAGCAAAGTTTGTAGTGGTTTAAGCCCATCCACGCAGTCGCTCTTTCACTCCCCAACACTTACTCCCCCCACCGCAAGCTTCCTGAGGGATGGAGAGGAGAATCGAAAAGAATACAACTCCCATGGGTTGAGATAACAACAGTTTAGTAACTAAGGTATAACACAAACCACTACTGCTACCACCATCACCAATAATAATAAATGATATGAAAAAGGAAGTAACAAAGGGAGAGAATACAACAGCTCACCACCCCAGCCCGACCCCCTGGCAGTCCACTCTCAGCATTCCGGCTAACTGCCCCCAGTTCTACCTCCTGGGCATGATGTGCTGTGGTATGGAATACCTCTTTGGCTACTTTGGGTCAGGTGTCCTGTCTCTGCTTCCTCCCAGCGTCCCCTCCTGCCTGGCAAAGCATGAGACTCAGAAAGTCCTTGGTCAGAGTAAACATTACTTAGCAACAACTAAAAACATAGGTGTTATCAGCGTTGTCCCCAGGCTGAAAGTCAAAACCACAGCACTGCACCAGCAGGAAGGAGAAGGAGAAAAATGACTGCTACCGTGGAACCCAGGAAAATTTGTTTTGTGTGCGTTTTGATGTTTAAGGATTAGAAGCTCCTGCAGACATTCACTGTAAATATTGCTGTATTTGAAACTAGTCAGTGCACTCAGCTCACCCAGCCTATTTATACCTTCCAAAATGTAAACTGTGCATCCAACATACCAAAGAGCTGCTTTATCCTTGTCCCAGACTATTTTTCTCATAGATGTCACCTTGACTTTGAGAATTATATTGAAGCACAGTTTCTGATTTGTTATTGTCAAGACAATTCAATTATTTTTTTTATGTGGCAGGCCTCTTCCATACTCTCCCCAAATTAAAGTAAGCAAAGAACTAAAAAGAAAATGCTCAAGCCTATATAAATAAAACAGCATTGGTCAGTAGGGAGAGAAGTCTCTTTTACACTTGATTTATGTCACGTTCACTCACCTAGTCATCCCACATGCAACAAAAGAGTTTTATAGACAACAGAAACTTCTGAAGGTAAAGGTGAAAATGTAGTCTCTAATGGCTATAACTTTACAGAGCACCAGGCAACACGTTGCATGGTTTGGGATGCCTATAAAACGGGGTCTTCATGTATGGAAACACCTCTACAAGCGAGTATCAGCAGCTAAGTACTGGGAAACAAGTTACGAAGCCGTTCTTCAGAATGTGACATCTCCAAGTAAAAATGTTCTTTTCAAAATTCTTTTCTATCCTCTTTCCATGTGCAAGGAATAAATATAACTGAATAAAAGAGAAGGATTTCTATCAATTTCTTTTCTTGTCTTTGTTTATGCAGTATATCTGTACTACCTCTCCAAGAAATGGGAAAGCACATAAAAATCAGAAAGGGTGAATTAAAATGTGAGAAAGCAGAACTGTGCACACTTTTTGAAAAAGGAAGTATGCTAGAATCTATGCAGAAGCTGTTGGAACTGTATGTGTTAACATTACATTTTATATATGTAACACCCAAGTCCAAAAAATTGCCATATTTTTACTCAGCTGAACTTCCCAAACTTTGCTGTGAATGCAGACGTGTCCTCTCCCTCTATACTGCATCCCACAAAGTTTCTACTCTGACTCATCTGCAGTTAGAATCCAGTCCTGTGATGTTTTAGACCCAAATATATCTATTATTGATGAATCTGAATGAGAAGTTTTAGTTTAACAAAGTCTTATGTTTACAGAGTGTTTCCAAAACACAAGCTAGTTTAGGCATGGGTGAAAGGAGAAGGTATAGAGTTATTTAATAATAATAATAATGATCATCATCATCATCCCATAGCAAATGAGCCCAGGTAAAAAAAATCCTAGTGCAACAAAACCAGTCAGATAAAAAAATGTAAACATCTTCTCTTTGTCTTCATTTTCTTCTTATATAGCAAATTATATTTTATTCTTGCAAGCAGAGCAACTACAGTAACCTTTTCACTCTGGAAACTGAGTATTATTAGCTAATTCATCTCCTAAAATTTGAAGTCATGATAGAAAAGTTCATCCAGATCAAAGCCACCTGTAACATAAACAAACTCAAGTCTTATAAAAGTCATTCTGTCAACACAAAATATTCCCCATAAAAGGAAAAGGCTGGAGATGAATTACATCTCTTTAGCTACAACATTTCCTCAAAGAATAATAAGGGTATGGAATATAGAATCGAGAATCTGAATAGGAGCATATTTTAATGTAATATTTCTGTTCAGGCTAATTTTGTACATAAAGAAATACTGTAATTTGTATTTGTGTGATATTATGTATACAGGGAGACATAAATTCTTATTCTTCAGTCTAAAATAGTCTATTGCAGAAAGAAAAGTAAATTCTTTATCTCTTGTAAAATAAATGCAATAAATTGCTTGGTTACAGCCTGTCATTCAACTGCTTGGAAAAGCATAATAAGATTTTGTGCCAATATATTTTGATACAGAACTCTAAGAACACACATTCTTTGTCTGGTGTTCCCTAACTATTCTGAAACTTCCATTCCTTCTTTCCTTTTTGCATTAATATACCGCCATTTATCTAAAATTTCAACCTCTTCAATAAATAGTATTTTAAGAAGTTTTGTAAAACAAAGATTTTCTATATTCAAATGCTTTTCTAAATCAATTCATACTGCTTTTTTTTTCATAAGTAGCTGGAAAGCAGTCTTCATCACTAGTTTTTCATCATTTGAAATCTAGCATGTTCTTGAATTCAGGCTAAGCAAAGGTCAGACAATGACTCACTGCTTTTGATCTGGGAAATGTTGTTTTTTGACATATTCCGTAATTCTTAACAGCTTTTGACACAAGCGATCATGGTGTGAAGAATAAATAGCCATGTTTCTAGTGGTTTAGGATTCATTTGTCAATATTGCACGGTTACAATGAATACACTATCCACTGTTTTTTGTGCTCAGTCCACAGTTCCACAAAACAATGCTGTATTGCTTTATTTCATTGCATTTTTTTATGTACTATCTAATGTCTCCTTATTTTCATTGCTTGTTCTGAGGTTGTAGGGAGAGGCTATAAATGAAAACTTAAAGCAGAGTACAGAGGTCCCAGTTCTGGATAACTTTATTTTTGAATTGGAACAGACATTAATCTGCAGAAAATCCCAAAATGGGTCTGTAGGTAGAAGTGTGTGGAAACATAGCATAACAGCAGGGTAAAAGTTGTTAGTAGTACCCCTAAAATAAGGGGAGCAGACTAAGGCAAGATTGATCCCCCACTTTCACAACCTCACTGCAAAATGAAAACTTGAGAGGTGTTCAACAAAGACACAGAACGCGTTCTGTACTTGCTGCCTTTTATTTTGCAGCTTCAGCTCAAGCCAATTTCTCTGTATGTACTAGAACAATGAATCACAAACCTGGCCTCCTACTTTCAGGTTCAGCGCCACACTTCTGCAAAGGGAGAACAAGCATGCCCCACAGCTTAGATTCTCAGTACAAATGATTCAGTAGAATGCTGTCTGGGTATGCTGTAAATTAAGCTCATTTTATCTGCACTTACTCAATAGCCCTGAAATGGAAACGGTGGAATAAAAGAAAGATAACCCCAACTTTTAAGGTTTTACCTTAACGTCGCTGCCAATTTCCTAGATAACAAGTGTGCTTTGAAAAACGGCAAATCAAAGACTACTTTCATGCCCACCTGTAGTCTTTGCAAGACCCTCAACATCAAATTTTCCATGATAAAATACCTACCACTGTAATAATATCACAGCAAAACACCAAGAGACTTGCATCATAAGAGCTGAACTTGGCAGATTATCACAGTGTCATATTAATTTGCCACATTTATAAAGCTTAAAGTGTCCTAATATGAATTGCTGCAGAACAACCTTTAAATGACAGGGAGGTTTACACTTATAGAAGCAAGCTGTCCCCTCTACCAGTGCACAAGCTTCTTCTAGAGGGAAAAATCTCTACTTTTAAAATGTGCTTAATCTTGATTATGTGGGATTATCTCTTAAAAAATCATCAACTGAGACAACAAAGGAAGAAGTAGGAAGAAAAAAAAGAACGTACAAGTCTTTTACTATTTTTAGGTGGGGAAAAAGTTCCTTAAAATCATGGGTGTTCTTGCTTGCTAAACAAAAGGAAGAAGATTTCTAGTATCAGGTTTTTATGCTTTTTCAACACAGCACTAGATTTCTGAAGTTCTTGGCTTTCATGTTTCAAAAATTCATTCCATTGCACCATTCTCTTAAATGTCATCATGTAAAGCTTAAGTGACAAAACACTTTCTCATTTTTATCAGTGTGACCTCATCAGCTACAATTCCAGACTTAGAGTTGTTTAAATCATTGAGTCATTAGATGTTACCGTGGAAGAATATTGTCCTGGTTTCAGCAGTAGCAGTCATTTTTTCTCTGTCTTAGTAGCTGCTGCAGTGCTGTGTTTTTGACTTTCGGCCTGGGAACAGCACTGGTAACACCGATGTTTCCAGTTGTGGCTTAGCAATGTTTAGTCTGAGCAAGGACTTTCTG
>JANHGB010032883.1:0-11620 GCA_026283785.1 Coracopsis vasa | reverse complement strand
TGCTCATGGCAGGGGTGTTGGAACTAGATGATCTTAAGGTCCTTTCCAACCCTAACTATTCTATGATTCTATGATTCTATGAATAGCAACCAACAGTCTTGGGCCCCCGTCACCTCTAGAGCTATATCTCATGGAACTTTAGTAAGCAGGTTCCTGAAGAGACCAAAGTCTGCCCTCTTGAAGTCCAGGTCAGTTAGCTTGCTGCATACTCTTTTCACTGTTCGGAGATTCTCAAATTCAACCATCTCATGATCGCAGCAGCCAAGGCTGCCCTGGAGCGTCACATTTCCAACCAGCCCTTCCCTGCTGGTGAGCACGAGGTCAAGCATGGCACCTCTCCTTGTCAGCTCCTCTATTACTTGCAGAAGGAAGCTGTCTTCCACATAATCGAGGAACCTCCTGGACTGCTTGTGCTGGGCAGTTCCATCCCTCCAACAGATATCAGGGTGGTTGAAGTCCCCCATGAGAACAAGTGCCTGCGAGTGTGAGGCTATTCCTATCTGTCTATAGAATGCTTCATCCATAGATTCATCTTGATCAGGAGGTCTGTAACAGATCCCCACAATAATGTCTCCCATAGCTGTTCTCCCTTTAACCCTGACCCACAAACTCTCTATTGACTGCTCACCTGCCCCCAGACAGAGTTCCATACTCTCCAGCCTGTCCCTAACATAAATAGCAACTTCCCCTCCCGCCTGCTGGGCCTGTCTTTTCTAAAGAGCATGTAACCTTCCATTCCAACACCCCAGTCATAGGAGCCATCCCACCATATTTCTGTGAATACGAAAAATATATTTCATTATGCAGGCTCATTATCATAGTGCTCAACATATTTGTTCCAGTGAAATCTGTCATACAAGTTATTACATTTTCAGAACTCCATCAGAGCATAGGTTTTTCTCAATGCCTGCAATTTTTTATTTATTTATATTGGCTGGACTTTAAGCAATTTATGGAAGAAAGCTATACATTGTCTTGGAATATAACTTAACACCATTTTGGACCACTCCAGCATTTATTTGTGTAGTCCTTTGTCTACTGAAGGAAGCTGAAGAGATGTATTTTCAAGCACTTGCCATACAATAGGAAAGCAAGTCTCTGCAAGCATCTTCTTTACTCAAAGAGGATTAGGCTCCCAAAAGGAGATATTTCAGAACAAGAGGTGCTTAATCATCACTGATGGTGTATTTCTCCTTTGCAAAAGTGTAAAAGGATTTTCCTTCATAGACAAAATTCAGTCTTTTTGACTAACCTTTCAAAGGCTTATTACTTTTCATTATAAAAATATCTTACAATATCTCTTGGCATGGAGTGTCTTTTAGTGTTTAAGGCTCTGCATTTCCACTACTTTCTCCTTAGTGGCATATTTTCCTCTACCTTCTACTCCCAGTTACAGGTCATGGCTTTCATACAATTTATTAGTAAAAAAAAGCTTTTTATACTGGGGTGAACATCACATTATAAGAACAAAATGCTATCCCCACTTTCCTGTACCCCTGACCATATGTTGCTTGGAACAGGGATTGCTTTTTGCTTCTGATTTTCAGGCAAACCCCAGCAGATTGCCTATATTTAACCAACATCAAAAAAAAAAAGAAAAAAAAAAAAAACCCAAAATTACCAAAAATCCCTAAAAAAAACCCAAAAAGCCAAACCAAACCAAAAAATTCCAAACCAAACCATGTAATGGCTTAGTAAATAATTTAATTTAAATTAATGTTGTCAGTTTACTGTAGCTGAGGATTTGTCCCTGAGTGTTTGTTAAGTGTGGGAGTAAGTGTAAATAAATCATAGAATCATAGAATCAGAGAACAGTTAGGGTTGGAAAGGACCTTAAGATCATCAAGTTCCAACCCCCCTTCCATTGGCAGGGATACCTCACACTAAATCATGTCACCCAAGGCTCTGTCCAACTCAATGTTGAACACCACCAGGAATATTGGAGTGTATGGTAATTGGGGTGTTTTGTTTTCTGAATTCCCTGTCATTTGCTCTTCTGGTTTACTTTAATTAACAAACAGCATGAAGTTTTTCAAATGTGTCCTTAATGTTCATTGAGGAAGAGGGAGAGCAAATGCCAAACTTTAACCTATAATTCATCACAAATAGTGAGATACCTTATAGGAGGTAGCTGAAAATACATTCATTCACATTTAAATTAAGTGTTTTAAATAATGATTTAATTGAGAATTAATAAGCCAGTTATTGCAGGTTAATTAAATGTCACTTGATGATTTAAAACATATTATTTATTCTGATTAACAGCTATTAGGCAATAGTGTAGCCCACACCCTGCTGTGACTTATTACTTTAAAAGACTCTGACAATATATTTTTTCGTTTTCTCAGGCTTGGTTTTGTTGGGTTTTTGATTGGTTGGTTGGGGTTTTTTGTTTTGGTTCGTTTTGGTAAACTCTTGCTGTTTATAACACCTTGAAAACACTTTGAAAAAATAAACCAGTATTCTTAGCATAAGATTGTTTTCCCCTTAGCGTAGATTATTTGTCTAGTTTTGGTATGAATGTTTCTAAAAGTTCAGCTACAGCAAGAAAAACATCACTGAAATATTGCAATGTTATACATATGCATGTTTATACGAAACAAAAAGGAAATTTGCAAAGAGTGTGCACAAAATAACAGAAATAAAGGAAGTCAGATATCAAGGAACTCCTTTGATTTACCTCATGAGTCATACCCAGTTAATTTTCAGCATAGCTGTACAGCTATATATGTTACCTACATTTGGATGTAATGTGTGGATATTGTTTTGTGATGGTCAGGAGTAGGTGTTAGAAAAATAAGCAGCACTAACTTTTGTTTGTCATCTATGTGGGAAAAATAAGCAGCACTAACTTTTGTTTGTCATCTATATTACAATCTTTCTTTCTCTATTCACATATTATTTTATGAAAGTCCTTTTAACAGTGCATTAATGGTTAGGTTGTGCTGTGTTGATAGGTTATTTAGAATTCCTTGTAGATGAAAGATTGTCATAATAGAGCAAACTTTTCAGCCATATTAATGCACAGCATGAGCACCATATTTTCCTGTCATAAATCCAAAACAACTTTAAATCAAAGCAACTGTACAAAGCAGTTTGCATACACGGCAGGACAGCAGGGTTCACACACCCTCAGTCTGGACAAGAGTCTGCAGCCTGGCAGGTATCCTGTTACAGTTATTTAATTTTGGAAAGGTTGCACAGTTTCCATGAGTTGAGAGAAGTGGCAGTGTCATGTATGCATAAATTGTCTCCTTACCACTTGCTGAAGTGATTCTAATCTTCCTTAATGAACTACTGCACAAGATTTTATACAGCAGCACACGGGCACCAAGTTTCCACCTGCCTCTTCACACCACCTCTTTTGTGTTGTTACAACACCTCTTTTTACCTGCAATGAAGGTTTGCTTCCGTTTTTTCCATTGAAAACATGAGACATTCCAGTACTATTATATGCATCATTATATATGATCCATACCATTAATAATTCAAATCAACGTTGTTTGAAAGATGTAAGATGGTATAAAGATAAAAAAACTTTCATCCTTAAAGAAGTCCATACTATAATATACTATATCCATACCTTTTATTACTATTTAATTAAAATAAAATTATTTAACTTTACGCATACTGTTTTATGTTGCCTTACCATTTTATATTTCTCTTAGTGTAAAGTATATTTACCAGCCAGTCACTTAGTTTTTAATTATTCCTATTTTCTTGTTTTCATATAATTAAAAGTGATTCCATATTATTCAGTGTTTCCAACACTTAAGCAAGATATGGAAATTCAAAGGAAACAGTTCATGTGGATTTAGATTTTTTTTCTTTTACATGGATGCCTTTCTGGAAGCTAATAAATAAAGGAACAATTTTATAGACTTCTGTAATTTCAAAAATACCTCAGTAAACTGTATTCATAGGGTCTTTTTGCTTTCCTTTCTTCTGCCCTTTTTTTTTGGAAACCATATTCCTCCAGATATCATAGGTAGTGAAGCATCAGCTCTTGCTTCATATCACCCAGTTTGCTGCTTCACTCTTTCTTGCTTTGGTGTTTCAGATCATATTGAAAAGGAAGATTTACATCCTGCTACATAGTAGGAACATCAGCATATCCGTTGGGGAAGGTAGATCTCATGATACAGAAGAAACAAAGCCATGGTTTGTTTCTTCCATATTCAAGTGTTCCAAAGCCATATTCAAGTGTTGAGTATTCTGCTTTATTGGGTTCCTTCTGAATACAAAGCTCTTCAAAATGCAGTCTTCCTCCTTCCTCCTTCCTCCTCATCTTTTCCAATGAGGGGTATATCACAGATGACTCACTCACACATCACTTCAGGAGAGTGAAAGAGTCAGGAAGTGGAAGCAGAGCAGCAAGGTTTCATCTTTGTGGAAAACTGCCCTCTGTACGTTGCTAAGTGGGCTTGGAGACCTCACTGTGCTATAGCTGCACCTGAAATTCTGTGATTAGTGAACTCAAAGACCAGAGGCAGATGGTCAGGAGATGAACAACTCATCACACGAAATAATGAGGAGAATGAAATAGAAAAAAATAAAAGGAGGTTAATGTACAAGAGACAAACAGGCTTTATGGTCTTCAGGAGACAGGAATAACAGTAAATCTCTAACCACAACATATGGAGGGAATCGGGAACCTGCAGGTAGGTCTGCTTTGCTTTCTTATAAAAGACGGACAACAAAATAGTTTGGGAATGTAGTTGAGGATATATGAGAAGCATTCCACTTCACTGGGGGAAAATGCAGATGACGGATAATGGCTTTAGCACACATGCAAACAGGCAGGATCGGACTTCCATAGCTTGTATGGTTCCTTTTCATTTCCCTGTAACCCTCATTGAACAGAAATTTTTGGCAGAGACTGCAGAAACTGCATGAGAAGCTAAGAAAATCCTGAGAGACAAATTTGTAAAAGCTTCAGTTACAGTCTTCCTTTTTCATGGCATCTTTTTTTTGTAAAATGGTAGGCCCATTCAAAATGTTTGTGAAATGCAGCTGAAACTCACCAACAGGCTGCAGTGCTGTTGTGACTGTGCTTGAAATAGAGACATAACCATAGCCACACACTGTGACCTCATACACCTTGTGTGTTAAGAAATCAAGGTAAAGAGGAAAGGATGAACTCCCAGCCCCCCAGATAAATTACATTCTTTGTTTCATTATTCTTATATATACAATAAGAAATTATATGAGATAATTAAAGAAAAAAGGTTTTTTTAAATTTGAAAAATAAATTAAAATTTCAATTTGCACGAAAACCAAATTTTCTTTTTCAAATATTTCCATTAAAATGTGCTATATACAACAAAACTGAATTGAAAAAAACATTTCTTGGAAGACACATTCTTCAGGGAGAATTTCACTACTCAAGATATTTCTGTCAGCTGTAGTGGAAATATTTCTAAAAATATTTTCTTTGACATTTTGTGTAATCAACTTTTATGCAGAGTTTTATTAAAGTTTTGAACTATTTCAGTATTGTAATTTAGAATTGATTAACTATGGAGGCTTAGATAATCCACGACGAACACTAGAAATGCATATGAGTATTAAATCACTTGTTTGTTGTTTTTAAGCCTAAGTATTTAAAATTTTGCTGCCATAATCATTAGGGTACATTGGTCAAGTGTCCGATAGACCTATCTATCTGAAGTACAGCTCACACGGAGGCTGCATGGTCAAACAAAAAATGTCCAAAGGAGGTGGCAATTCAAAACCTGTTGTTCAAAATGTTACTGTATTCCTAAAAAAAGATCTATTAACAGCAAAATACTTTGACCCAGAGCAACAGATATTTTACCTATGTTGGCAAGAATACATTTTCTGTGTGAAGCAAATCTTGTGACCTGACTGACGTCTTCCAATACAAATCTGTCCTCTCATTTTCTTACTGACATGGTTTTACTCTTGAGCTTAATTGAATCTCATGTCAGCAGTGCTGGCTGTTCTTCTGCTCCTTCAGATCTTTGTTTCCTGGCTCTAATTTTCTCCCTGCATATGTTTTTTTACAACTTTCTTGACTTCCTCCTTCCCCGTGGCTCACTCTTTTCTCTCTATAATTGTCCTGTTTCTTCTCCATCAGAAGAGAAGTTCCTTAGGTGCTGTCCTCGGGTCCAGCAACACATTGTGTTAGTGGTAACCCCTCCTTATCCTAGCAGCACTTCACCATATTCATCTTCCTTGCTTCCTTGCAGCAACATTTCCATCCACAGAAGAGCAGTTAGAGTAACACCAAATTATTATTGTGTATTTTAAAGAACTCTCATGAAGAAAAAAAATCACTGTATAATAAATGGTATGTTTCAGATCTTTCTGGATGAAACATTTTTATCTTTTAAAGCATTCTTCTTCAAAGATTTCCTTTGATTTCACTTCAGACTTACAAACTCAAAATAAATTAAAATTCTAGATTTTTTCTTTAATTCTTTCCTTTTAAGCTAACAATAGTGCTCAACTTATGACTTTTTAGTGTATTTTTAAATATCAAGAACTGGTACATGTGGTTTAAATACAAAAGTTTACTTCTCTTTTTCTTTTTGTCACAAAAGACAGATACCTGAACACTCCTACGATGGAGGAAGGGAGTTAAAAAGGGGTCATTAACTTTCCTAGCAGTCTGTTTCCATTCCTTTTCTGTGGCCAGTGAAAGCATGACTTGCCAGTACTGGTCCTTCAATACTTTTGGAAATCTCAGCCACCAGACTGAAGGTGACAGAAAGGGTCTGTGTGCTGTGTTGTGAACATCAGTGCTTCTAGTGCTATGGCAGGGTCTCAGAAATTAACTAAAATAGAACCTTTCCAGCTGGAAGGTTATATGATCCAGGAGCATCTTTAGCTTATATGGGTAAAGAGACGAGGGGTAGAAAAGAAGGATGCTCCATTAACATAGGTCGGCCATTGCAAGAAAATTATTTGTAGGTATGTGGTGGAATATGTTCAGATTCACAGCCTTTACTGCTTATACCGAGAATGGTATTTCAGAGATTATTTTCATGTCCTATTTCTTTGTCTATGAAACTAATCTCTTTCATGGCCTTTTCCTTATCTGTCACATTGCATATAAAATATTATAAATTCTAGAGTTCACTTTCAAGCATTTGTACATGTTATTTTCATTTTAGCCTTCAAATAGATACCCTGAAATTTTTCTCCTCTATTTGGATTTTCTTCTTAACATCTATAAAAATCTTCATTCTTGGAGTTCTTCTTTCTAGTTCTTCTTGATACCCTTGGCAAACTTAGCAATGGTCAAACAACTCTGAACAGTGTATGTGTCTTATGACTAACACTTGTCAGGGTTTTTTTACATTACTTTATATCTGTTGTGGCTTAGTGTCTGAGTCTTTGGTTTTAAGCTTTCAGGGAAACAATTCACCTATTCTGATTAAACACTGCCTACAGGCAAAAATTCCTCGCAATATGTCCCTATTTGTCAACTATGAATGCTGGTGAAAAACCTGCTACAATTCAGAATGAACGCAAGCAAGTAAGATATTCTCCAAGGTACCCGGTTTTAATACTGGTTTTTAACTAGTATATCATAAGACATATGACTTACATCATATTGGGCTAAAAAAATCCATCTGTATAACATCTTTGACCTAAAGTGTTGACAAATTTTTGTTTAAGGTCCACTCTATGCAAGGATAAAGTTTTCATCATGTCCAACCATTCTAGCACTGTGGTTCAAGTGACTGACCAGTTATCTTATTCTGAACTTCCTTGATGCATTTTTTTTCTTATTCTCAAAAACTTTTCTTTAAATTCTTTTTGAAGGAACGGGGTACAAAATATTTTAATGCCTCCATATAAATACATATACTTGTGGTACATCATAACACTAACAGTAGTGCTGGGTGTTTACAGCTCCTATTAGTGGCAGAGGAAGGCAATACCCTTGAGCAACATAGATGTTCAAACAGAGAATTCCTTTACTTATACATGCCTGATAAATATCATTAAGGAAAGGTAGGTTGCAAAAATCCGTGTTACCATACAGCTATAGCAGCCTGCACAAACCAGAAGACACTTGTTTATGAGACGTCTGCCTATATTTTCCTCTCCCATTCAGTATATCTATTACAACTTATTTAAGTTTTCTGATGCTACAGGCTCTTTTAGACAATCCTCTAGTTAAGGAAACTACTAGAGAATTGGTTTCTCTCAGTTTTGCCCCATGTAGGTCTGACTTATTTTACCTCATTACAGTGGTAGAAGGTTTCCACATGGATGCAATTCAGCTTCCAAGAGCCCTGTGTTAGAAATGATGTGGAAACTTCTCCTTGATATTCCCTGTACACACAGGTGTAAATCAGAATGCTAGTTTGAAATCAGTGCAGTCATTCAACGGTTCCACTCAGTTTATATTCTATTTAGTGTTTATTTAAAATGAACATGAATGCTTTTATATCTATGTGATTAAAACTGTCTTCTGGCAAAAGAGTCACTAGCAAGCTTGTAGATAGATGAGTCCTTAGTTTATATATTCCCTTTCATTATCCCCTGCCTCAGAAAAATATTCATTACCTAAGGATGCCATGTTAATTTTGTGGGTGTTTCTTTTTCTTTTTTTTTTTTTTTAAGTACCTGTAATTACTGAATGTTGGCCAATATACTCACTTATCTTTTCAATGTGTTAACTGTTGTTTTATCTATCTATCCTAACAGATGGAAGCTGATTTTGCACTACTTGAATTCCGTAATTTGATGCTGCCAGGATCTGCTTTGCAAGAGCTATTGAACTCTCACTGGATAAGATACCTTAGATCTTTGTTAATTCCATAGAATAATTAAGATTCCCTGTAAGTAGAAACCTTGGACAGGTATATGATGCTTAGAAGTACAAAAGCTGTTCAAGAATCATTATTATATCAATGTAGTACATTGATATATTGTAAAATAGAAATATGCTGGGTACCAGAGGTTATAAAACAGACTGAGCTGTTTCAGCAAGATGCATGCTGACCTTGGACTATAGCAAATAATCGCCTGTACTTACATGACATTTTCTTTCAGTGTTAATGTTTCACTTTGTGACCTACTTTTCCTACTTTATTAATTCAAAAAATACAATATAATATTTAAAAAAACCCAGTTTTGATGTATGTCACAGGCCCATTGCTTAGGTTGCCAGGGAAGTTTTCTGTTTGGTGAGCACATGTTCTGAAAATATTTTATGTTTCCATTTAATGATTGCATCCATTTGCTTTGCTTCTAAGAGCTAGATACACTCCACCTAAACTCAGCCTTAATTTATCTAACCTTACCTAGCTTTTAACCATCTGAAATACTTGAACTTTTAACATTTCAGTATGGGCAGAAAATTAGTTTAGTTCTTTAGTTAGTAGGAAATTAAATTCTAAAATATAACCATACAATATATTGCATATATAATTTCGAACATGAGAAAGCCATATGAATGACAAGTAAAAAGTGAAGTGCATTTCTAATACCCCACAGCAAGTAGTTTTATTTAGACTACAACATGTTGAAAAGCAGCTTCCTAAAGCAAGTGTCATGAAAACTTTCTTTGATGATTTCTGCTAAAATTCTGGGAAGCAAAAAGTCAAAGAATCCAAGAGATTTCATAATTTCTCATATGTCAATGAGAAAACCTTAGGGCTGATGGAAGCTGATGAACCAAGACTTAATGTAATATGGTCAATTCATTTTGTACTGATTACGTTCTGAGCAGCTGCATCCGGCCCTATCAGTTATACTTCTTAAAAGACTGTACTATTTCTAGTGAAAAGAGACATACTATCAAATGGATTAAAATATACGCATTAGAACAGCCAAAAAATAAAGACAAACTGGAAATGTGAAAAAGAAACAAAAATTAAGAAAGCCCTTTGTCTAGCTGCTTACACTTCCTAAATACAAAAAAAAAAAAGTGTTTTCAAAGACTGTTAGAAACTAGGTCTACGTGGAAAACAACATTGTAGCTGTAAGAGCATTTTTCAGAAATTAATATGAGTTTTTATATATATAAGACCTATAATATCAATAATTAATAGAAGAGTGTACTTTCAGAAGTATATAAATGTGGTCTAACTCTACTCCCAGTAGTCCAGCATTGAACAAATATATTTCTTTAAACCTTCTATTCAATATTCATTCATCAAAATTCTACTGTCCTTTCCAGAGAAGGTTACTTTACTCCTTTAGGGATGAGTTTTGTAAAAGGTACCCATTTTATGATTTTATTCAATCTATTATCTATTCAAAGGAATAGGAAAGCAAAACAGGGATTAATTCTCAGGAATGAAAATGTAAAGAAGTTGAGTGGAGCCCTGAGGAGTAGATAGATAGGTTAGAATTATTTTAAATGATTTAATCCATGTCTTATGATTGTCTCCATGAAAATCACCCCAACTGGTATCTCTTTGACTTAGATTGATAACAATACACATAACCCTTCAGTTATGAGTTCCCTGCAGTGCATATAAAGCGATACCTTCTATCAAAGTAGAAAGTGGATTTTGTTAGAACAGTAAATAGTAAGAAAGCTTTGGACTCAGGAGTCACTTTCTCTTATGGAAACACAAAATAATAAACACTGACTTGGGATAATAAAGGAAGAACTGATTTTATATCCCTGATTAAAAATTCTTCTGTTCAGTCATTGCCTCAAACACAAGTTGAATATCAGGACATTTTCTAGCCTGTTTTTACTTTTTTGCAGGACTACAGCAGTGATGAATAGGGACCACCATTTAAGGAAAAGAACTCCAAAAAATTATCAGGTCCCTTGAGAAAACACAGTGATATTTTTATTTATTTTTTTCTTTCTTCCTTTAGAGCAGAATGATTTGGTCAAGTCTCAGATAAACCTCAGCTAACTTTTAAACCTGTGGCTGTTCTGAAAACAGCCCTTGAAACCTGTCAAGTACATGTTTTTCAAATTCAAATTAGAAAACTCATTTTCTCTATCACTTGTCTTGGCTCTGGGTCTTCTCTGCTTGCAGAAGTTATCAATAAAGAAGGCACACCATGAATAACTTTTTATTTTATGTGATATCATCTGCTATTTTATTGTTAAGTCCAGGATGTACAATCAGGGGGAATGAATGCCACTTTTAAAGGCAATCATTAGATTTGACAACTTCTTGTATATTGACGTATGTCAACTGCTCACAGTTCAAGACAGCTTGTCTGGGTCTGTGAGAATTTGCAGTGGTTTTAAGTTTTCTTGAAGAAAATTCTTTCCATTAAATATGAAAGAACTAAAATCAAAACAGCTAAGAACTGATGAAAGATCAGAAAGATGAAACTATCTGGCTCACATAAAGTTAATTTCCTTTTCCAGTTGTGCCAATCTAAGATGACTGTCACTCTACACAGATGAGATACGATAGCATTAAATTTATCGGGTAAAGAATCTTGCAGAGGATTTACACCCTGTTTGCTTGCTTTATCATTTTAATATAGATAGTTTTCAGGTAAGAGTCATGAAGCATTTATTACAAAATGCCATCTTCTGAAGAAAGGATATTTTTATGCCCAGCCTGTCACTCAGAAAACCATGCAGCCCACTCCCTCCCCCTTACCCCTTCCTCCCCCCGCTCCCAGAGGGATGGAGAGGAGAATCTAAAGAATGTAA
>JANHGB010032881.1:0-11588 GCA_026283785.1 Coracopsis vasa | reverse complement strand
GCCTTCCAGTATCTGAAGGGGGGCTATAGGGATGCTAGGGAGGGACAATTCATTAGGGACTGTAGTGATAGAAGAAGGGGTAACGGGTTAAAACTTAAACAGGGGAAGTTTAGATTGGATATAAGGAAGGAATTCTTTACTGTGAGGGTGGTGAGGCACTGGAATGGGTTGCCCAAGGAAGCTGTGAATGCTTTAATCCTGGCGATGTTCTGAGAGGGGTTGGACAGAGCCTTGGGTGACACGGTTTAGTGTGAGGTGTCCCTGCTCATGGCAGGGGGGTTAGAACTTGATGATCTTCAGGTCCTTTCCAACCCTAACTATTCTATGATTCTATGATCCAGGGCAATATGACATTTTTATCCTCAGAAGAGGAGGGTTGTGTTTTTGAAATCTTACCACAGCAGCTGTCCGTAACATACTTTATAGTTAATCTAGAGAGATGCCTTTTTTATGGTTTTCAGGTTGGTGTTTCCTAGGACAGGACAAGATGCTAAAATTTTATGCTAAAATACCTTTACCCTATAGGAAAAATCACTGTATTTGGGGAATGTGCCTCAAAAAGGCACAGAATTGGGCATATGCATAAGCCCCTTACAGAGTTAAGGATGTAGAAGGCTTGATTTTCTCTTCAGTGGTCCAAGTGAGAAGGGATTAGATTTCCACACCTCTATTTCGATTCAGATAGACCATGCTGTTAGCAGCACTTGCATACCAAAACACAAAGTCCTGTATGAAGACAGACTGTGTTTTTAATCTCCCCTTCTACCCTCCTAAATACCAAGGTTACCTTATTTGCGCTGTGCAAGGTATCCACTTGCATAGGCTGATCAAAGCTTACACCCAGCTCTTCATTGTTTCCTGGAGCAGGGAAGGCTTCGCTGTTCTGTACATCCTTGGCCTCATGCAGTGGAGCATCTGGAACTGGTAAGGGGGACTTTACACTGAAGACCTTAGGCATTGCACCAGGCAGTAAGGCTGCAGGGTTAATAGCTAAGTTAGCCTGCAGCACAGAGAAAACAAAAACATACACACAAAAAGAGATCATGTTAATACTGCTTAAGAGCAAGTGTGGCTCCAAAGAAGCAGCAAGAATTATCATACATGGGCATTCAAGTTCTGCAAGTGACTGGTGTTTCTTACACCTATGCACTTCTGCGTCTCCCATGTCCTCAGTCTCACTAAGCCTGTAGAGTGCTCAATACTCTGTGTAAGAGCTTCAGGAACAGCACAGCCACATTATGTCAGACCAAACTCCTACGTAGCTCAGGATCATGGCTGAGGGCAATGGTTCTGACATTAAGAGTGGTACTGTGATATTGACAGTTTAGTCATTTCATGTCAGAAGAGGGATATAACCAAACCCCCAAGTCCCTAAGACTCTCTTATCATAGTTAAAATAGTGCTGAGAACAATAGAAGGTCGAAGAGGAGCCCACCCTCTGCTCCCAAAATAGAGTAAATAGTGCCACTGAGAATCAGGTCTGAAACAGGAGAGGAAATAATGTTAAACATGCAATGCAAAGACAGTAATAGAATATATGCCATTTGAAAAAGAAAAAAAAAAATGCAAGAGCAAGGCAAGGAAGTAAAAAGATTTTGTTTCAGGGAAAGCCACCAGTGGGGCAAGGAAGATTGTGGTTTTTTTTCTTGAAAGTCAAAATGCCAGTAAATTTAATTACTTGTAGCTTTTCAATCCGAGATGAGGGCTCTTTGGTTTTAATAGGAACAGGACCTGTAGATTTCTGAACAAAATTACACTGAATTAAACAAGTGGGCAAGTTGTTATCAACCAGACCATAGTTTGCATTTTAACATATCTATAGAAAGCAGCTCACTGCTTACCAATTTCTTCTGAAGATATCTTGCTACCATAGTCTACTGCCAGAGCTACAGTCACTCAATTTTCAGCTTCAGTACCCCACATGCCATAGCCTCATCTTTATTATATTTCATTCCACCCTCCTTCTACCCAGTATTATACTTTGCCATAGTATTCCAACAACTTACATCTTCTCCAGCTCAAACACACCACCAGTCAAATCAAACTGTGACAGCTACCTCCTTGCTTACTCCCTCCCCTACAACCCTCTGAAGCCACATTGCCAGATTATGGTATAACTAACTTTTTCTCTTTGTGACAGGCTATATAATAGGATCACAGACTTCGATGAAGCCCACATGGAAGCTGAGAGCTACAAAAATTGTACCTTTCAGCCTGCAAGGAAAATAGCTTCAGTGAAGTGAGTGCTCCTCTATAGAAAGTAAACCATTAGAGCCAAAAATTAGACTAGTCTAAAAGAGCAAGAGCAGCTGTTTAGTCTGAAGACTTGGGTAAATTCTAGGACTCAGAGATGAACCAAATCAGCTATGGTGCTTTTCCCAGGGCTTGCTCTCCACAAGCTTATAGTCTACATGGTTCTGTGAGCTGGGCTGTACTGCTGTGGGTGTGACTGGGCAGTCAGAACTCCTACAAGCTCTGCGGTAACTGAGGGTTCAAGGGTTAGGACACTGGTTTGAAGCTCTTGATAGCATGATATTGGAATCCTAGAGTCTGAGGAGATGGTTCTCCACTTAAATGCATGTGGTGCTCAGATGAACCTCAGACAGGCTGAAATCATTCCTATACCAAGCTGTCAGTAGCTACAAAAAAAAAAACCAAAAAAAAAAAAAACCAAACAAAGGAAGACGAGCGTGGTTCTGCACTTCAAGGAGTACTTCACCATAAGGAGACAGCCTAATTACTAGCCCTACAGACTTGCTCTGTGTTCCTCAGCCCAGAGAAGAAAAACAACACCCACCCCCATGATGAAAAGCTAATCTCCTACAGATGGAAATCCAACAAGCAGCTCTTGTGAGGCACCAGCCAGAATTTAGATCCAGGCTGCCTCTCTCAGAGATCCTTGGTTCTGCAAGAATAAGGACAGAAGTAGGAGTCTCGTTTGCTCATCAAAAGTCTCCTAGATAAGATTCTCAACAGTCACAGATTTGTGCTGCATGCCTCAATATCCTTTCTGAGAAAGGATATATACTTATAAGGCTTAAACTTTAAGGATCACATTAATTCCAACAGACACTGGCACTTCAGAGAAGAATGAACAACAACCCATTTTCAGTCCAACTGGACCCAAGGCGTAGTTCTTCACTGCCTTGTATTTTGCACTTGTAAGTATGTGGGCAATGAATAAAACACTGTATAAACAGCATTTAAATTTCTTGCTAGTAACAGTGCACCTGCTGATAACTGAAGACAAGTTTGACCATGCACATTGCCACTTTGAACCAGTGAATCCAGACATTAGTTTTGATCTTTTCAAGAGACTTATTTAAAACAAAATGATAGCTCTCCTTACTTTTTTTGCCTTCTGTTCAAAGCACAAGATTTAAGTACTTGCCTCTGTAGTTACTGCCTTTAGAGCTTCATCTTGTTTGGCACTCAGAGCGTTTTCTAGAAGGTTACTGCTCTCCAGAGAAGGTCCAGTACTGGCCTTAAGTGTCTTCTTCTCAGGTATTTTCTGAAAGCATTAAGAGCACAAGTCAACATGAATCAGGTAAAAAGCATAGTCTGCAGATCAAAAAAATAAAAGAACCCCAACCAACTACAAAAAAAAAAAAAAAAACAAAAAAAAACCCCAAAACAAAACAAAACCCACCCCAAAAACCCACAAAACCAAAAAGAACCAAAACAAGCAAAACTTTTTAAAATCTTGCTTCTATCTGAAAAGAAAACTAGCCACATCTTTTAACTCTGCAATACATAGTAGGCATTGCCTTTTGACTCTGCAGTGACAAGGGCCTTCCACTCCTCCATTCCTTCTCAACCTTTGCTGTCTATGCAAATGATAAACAAAAGTTTCAATAAACTTCCAAATGCATACATATTTCTTCATGCACAGGACAGCAGGGAAAATAAAAGCACAAAGCTAGCTAAGGAACACTGCTATTTTTATGTTTTCAAGCAAACAGGCTCCATATATAGCTGCCAAGCGCTAATTACTTAAGATCACCCCTTCCACAGTACTCAAAAAAAAAAACATTTCCAGGAACTATTGCCAGTTTTCTAGCCTAACTTCCAGCTATAGGCATGAAAATAGACTAAACTGAAATTTGGCTTCAATTGAGTCAAGCTATGTATATTAGAGTAGCATTTTAGAATGCATATTAGGACTTTGAGCTCAGACCACCTGTAACCTGTAATGCAGTCTGGTTCATTACTGCAGCTGCTCATCCTCTAAAAACCACCCAGTGCACCAGGGTTTTAATACTGCATTCGTTACCTTAAATCAAACCAACCTGCAGACACTTTAACTACATAAGTAAGAGAGCAAGGCTCATCAATCACGCATGAACTACAGGGAAATAATATTTGCAAGTTAAACAGTAGAATAATTAAACAATATAAACTCTACTACTCTGATTTCTGCTCTGGTGTGTATGCTTACACTTAAGCTAGTCCCAGTGGTACACAGAAGAAAAAGAATCCAATCCTCTCATCCCAGCTTTGGGAGACCTAATGCATCACTCTATTCCCTATTTCTTCAAGGTTACAATGGCCATTTCTGTTCTTCCCAAAATATTTGAGAAGTCACTTCTTTTCCTGTGGGGATCCATATGGAAAAAAGAAAAATCCCTTCCATACACTTCTTTCCAATGTCTTTTATATAAGCCATTTACAGTAGAGGAACTGATACCGGAAGGTTTGTTTTAGCAGTACTGAAGAGATCATCCTCATCGTCATCTCCAAAAAGCCCTCCTCCAGATGATGGCTTCAGGATATGGTTTACAGACTAAAGAGACAAAACATAAAGGAAAGACGTATCACAGATCACACATCTCCTTCAGGCCATGATGCCTGAACTGATATTAGCACTAGGTCCTCCCTGGAAATCAGTGATTTCTAAGCAGTGTTCAAACAGGCTTCACACTTCAAAGACTTCTTAAATAGCAGGTTCAGAAGAGGACTTTGAACTCACCACTGACTTCTTGGGGCCGGCAAAGAGGTCAACATCTGGATCATTGTCCTTCTGAAGTTTATGACTGAAGAGGAGCTCTTCATCTTGAAAGACTCCAGTGCTTTTGGGCCGAGTACTTTTCACAGAAGTCTGGAAGGAGAGCAGAAAGGTCCACACAGTGAGAAACTCCTTCCTCATGAAGGTTATTTGCCTAGTAATAAGGCAGGTTACAATTTACCTGAGGTTACACTACAACCCAGGTAACAAAAATACAACTTTAACTGACAGTTATATATTTTATTTTGACACAATTTGCAAAACTTACAATAAAAGTATTTGTATTTACAGTTCAATTTGAGGAGAAGACACTAACCAAAAACGTATCTGTGTCTGCTGACCTGAGACCCGGCTCCTACTATTCACCTGTAAAGCTTCCTTAGAAGGAAGAAAAAAGTTTTCAGCATGTTATCATGAGTGTATAGTAAGGTTTATATTTCAGTAAGACTTTTATGCGTTTTGAATTTTTCAGCTGAGGGTTTAGGACAGAAAAGTAAGAGAGAATGTGGTTAATTATCTTCCTAAGCTACTTTTTAAAAGAATAAAATTAAAAAAAAAAATAATAAAGTGGAAGGCCTGTAAAGTTATTTCTGTTGCTAGATTCCCCATTCCCCTGCCATTAAAGCAAACACACCTCCACAATGAAGAACAGAACATTGTCTGCCTTTGGCAAGAACTTGTACTTTCAAATTTGCTGGTGGGGTGGGAAGGTTGACAGTCAAATATATCACCTTATCAGTCCTCCACTATCTGGCAAACCAATCAATATCAGCTGCTTGGACACCAAAACCAATGCCTTTCTATGTCAAAACCCAGGTCACATTTTTAAAGCCCTCCAACTGCTGTTTATGCCCTGATACTTGAAAACCTAACATACATCTAGAAGGATTCATTACTCGAAATGCATATTAAGCTAAGCGAGGAAAATAGTAGCACCTTTCAGATTTGCCTATCAAAAAGATTAAGTTCCTAAATTACTTACTCTGATTTTTGCATGAATATGTATTTCAGCACCTTAATCACATCGTGACTTACATGCTGACAGCTGAGTACTTTGAAGGAAAGATCTGAACAGATTTGTATCTTTCTCAAATTCACAGAGCAGATGTGGCTTCTTGCAACCATCTCACAGTGTGCCCCCCAAAAAAACAGACACAACATACATTCACAACAAGTCAATAAATGCTCAAGCTAACTATCTGTTTTAACTCAGAAGCAGCTATAAACAGGGATAATTCTCCAAGAGCCATCTATTTTATTCAGCTCCAAAGACTTCTGAATGAAGTGTGTATAGCCTTTAGGGTTGATAACTTTACATGGTCACACTAAGATGATTAAACCTTGTGGTATGCTACAGTACACCACATGTAGTATATATTTTTGACATGACTTTGACTTTACAGAAAAAAACTTGGTATATCTGCCTCAAATAGAAACAAGAACATTGCCATGGATTCAAGGATATTGCTGCTGAAGATTCAAAGTCTACCTCTTGATGGTATATGCTGTATCAGGAAAGCCAGACAGCAAGAACATGGCAACTGGAGTGTTTTTCAAAGAAAGCGAACACACATACTTGAAAAACAGAACACAGAACTAAGATGATTCTTGCTGAAGCTAAGTCTGCAGGTGTATATCCACCAAGCAAACTGCAACAATATAAAGGTATAAACCACAAGGCTTCAAATTCCACATCCTTCTACTTCCTAGTACTTCTGACCTTGAGGGGAAACTATAAAATCAGTTCTGTACAGCAGACATTAAGTAGCTGAATCAAAACATCTGTACAGAATTTCTTTTCATATTAAGCACACAGCAAAATGCTTTCAAGTTTGTGGGATGGGAAAGTTTACAAAAGGATTCAGGATCATGGGGAAGAGTAGGAATAATTTCCCACCCAAGAATCAGAAGTTCAGGAATAGAGAAAGATTAGCCACCATGACATGAAGAGAGGGAAGGGTACAAACAAAACCTTGCTTAGAATAATAGAGATAGAAATACTATTTCCAAGCATTCAAGATTTTCCCTAGACTCACCACACAGTCTTTCTGTGCATTTTTAATGCCATCATTGTCTTCCAGTCTCTCCTCTTCCTCCTCTTCCTCAAACAAGCTTAACACTTTCTTAGCTTGGGTCTTGACATCTTTCTCCAGGGCAGGCGGTGATGTTGCAAACAGATCTGAACTGCTGCCTGGCTCTGAGGATGCTGCTGCAAAATGCTCCACCAAAAAAGATATTTAACACATCAGCCTCGATTTAGTCTGCCCCCAAACCCTCTAAGCTTCCTTGGTTAAATGCTAGTAGCGGTCAGATTTCTATAATCCATTACCAAGTAGACAGAATAGCAACATGCAGATTAACAAGACACCGTAGATAAAGAACACACTTTACGGCTTTCAAGGAAACACAAGTTTCCTCCTTTACACTACATTGTAGCACTGTTGATTAGCAGCTTCCTGTTTAAGGTTTCCTGCTCATCAGTATGTCAGGTTGCATGTGCACCACAAAGCTGCATCATTAAGCAGTTTTGCCATTATCTCTGATGTACCTATTCGTGCAACTTGGGAATCTTTGGTGTGGGGGGCATTACCCGAACCTTGAATGTACTCAGGAAAGTGCAAAACATGATAATTACTCTGGAAATTCATCAGCTGATAATTCCCCAACACTCATTGAGTAAAACCATGTCCAAGGTTAAGTTCTGCTAAGGCTTCTTCAGTAATAGACTCAATAGTACACTTTAACACTGTTCTGTAACAGTGTTGCCCAAGAGAAATTCACATGCCTGAAAGCCGCAGCTACCAACACCATTTCTAACTAATCAGACAGTACATTGTATCCGTTAAAGGAAAACTCTGCTCCTGTGAATAAAGATTACCCAACCGACTCGGAAAGAAAAGAAAAAAAAAAAAAAAACAGATTCTCTCAAAGAGAAACAAAAAGAAAACAAATCAAAACCAACCAAAACTCACCCGAAAACAGCCAACAAAAAGAACCAAACTAAACACCCAAGCACCAAACCCAAACAATCCATTCATGTACTTCAGTTGGGAAGCAACTTCTAAATGCCATTTAAGAATTTGCTGTTTGACTGACACGCAATTTTGCTAAATGTAGACAGTTATTCTCTCCCTGGCAATAGAAGAGGCAATCCAGAAACAGAATTCTGCTCCAGAGCACTACTGTTAGATTGTTGGGGGTTTTTTTTAAATGAACCTTTACCAAACTTCAGATTAATGTAAGAAAATCCCTCACTTTTTCCATTGTCTGCTGCCCTGCAACATCTGTTCCTCCAGGCACAGCAACTGCTCCAGGCTCTTCTAAACACCACAGTGTATCCTCTACCTGGTTAGACTTTACTGCACTGTCTGGCAGATCTTTCTTCTCCTCCTTTTCTTCTTTATTAAATAAAGGTGGTTCTTGTGCTGGTTTTACTTTCTCCTGCAAAATTAAGAAAGTGTTGGTGACACAAAAGTGGTGGGTATGTAAGTAGTATACACTGCTGTCGGACAGTCTCAGTTGGCCTTGTGCAGTGATATGCTTGCATACTTGCTTGACTTCTACTTTCCTCCCATGGGACATTCTGGTTTGTGACTTTTGATTTCTAGTACTACAGGCTCTTCAGTCTGGTTGCAGAGTACCAGGAAACAGTTGCAAGCTTAGAGCAGATGCCCTGGGAATCTTGTCTGGTTGGTACACCATTTCTTATGACTGCCAGCAGCCAGACTGTGGCTTGCCAGTTTCTTCTGTTTCTTCTTCTACTCCCAAGCCTATTATCTTTCTGGGCCAGGACAAGTTTTCCTGGCAAGCAGAAAGACAGGGCAAACACACACAGGTACATGAATTCCCACTACAGATACAGCTGTGCTAAGCTTTTACATCTCTTACTCTCAGTTCCAAGCAAAACCAGACACGTAGTAACTATGGGCTAAGGTCCTAAGCAGCTAACATAAGCACCCTCAACAGAGGGCCAGTAAGAAGCCTACAGACACATATGAATCAGCTTGTGTTGAAGTGATACAAAGGGTAAAGCCCTAGCTTCATAGCCAGCCTTCCTCTTACTAGTATTTTATGGTTAAAAGCTCTCAAAACATATTCAGAAAAGGCTTTTAGCATAAACCAAATAAATTTTGGGTTAGTGGTGAAGAAAGTCTTTAAAGCTCTTAGGCTGGTGGTAGTAATAAGTTTTACATGCAAGAGTTCAGTCTGCCCTATTCCCATTCCCAACTTGCTAGAACTACCATTATCTAAACCAATTTAGACTTATATTCTGTACCTAAGAAGGTCTAACTATAAAAAGACCAAGTGTTCGGCATTAGTTTTAAAAGAAAGGGGAGGTACCACTACAGCTTTAGCAGGTGAAGGAAGTAGCGTTGATTGGGAGCTGAAGAGCGATTCTCCATTAATAGCATCATCTTCAAACAACAACGACACCTTCTGTGCCTTTCTTTGGCTGCAATGAGAGAGGGGAAAATGGAAGATTCAGTGCAAAAGTTTCAGAAGCCATGCACTGCATCTGTTTAAAAGTATCATTTAGGACCATCATTTGCATTGTAGGATAGCAGAGTCTCACTTGGCCTTCTGCAGTGATCTGCTTGCAAACTTGCATTACGGACACAAATGAGGTAAAAGAGCCCAGCCCTGTCCATTCCTACTCACACAGCTCTACTTCCTCCTCAGCAACAGTAGCAAGGGACAACACTTGCAGTATGCCTGGGTTTGTCGGGTTTTGAGGGTGCTGCCAGGCTGCTCTGAAAAAATGCTGTCCCTCTGCCCCCTCCCAGACTGTCACCTCTCTTTAGTGATTGCAAATAAGTCCTCCTCATCCTCTTCCTCAAAAAGGCTCGTCTTCTTCACAGCTTTAGCCTGACTGACAGTGCTAGCTGGTTTTGCAGGATCCTCTTTTCGGTCATCTTCAGAAGGAAGTTTAGCTGGCTTGGAGACATTCCAGTGTTCCTTAAAAAAATAAGGAACCCGTAAGTTTTCTATTGTCTTGGCCATCTCAACAGTTTTATGCTTTGTCCAGCATAAAGCCCAGTAAACCTTTTCAATCAAATCTTATTCCTCAGTACCTCCTCATCACTGCTGAATAATAAGGTGGAAGCCTTCTTGAGTGGTTCTGACTGTTTTGGTTTATCTTCCAGGGGTTTTTCCTGTTGCTTCTTGGCAGGTACCACACCAAAGAGATCCTTAAAATAAAATACATTAAAAAAAGATACATATTAAAAAAAAAAATAAAAATCAAAAGCCAAAGCCACAATGAAAAGCTTACTGAGAAGTCATCAGCATGCAAGACACTGTTGCCATCCACTTCTCAGATGAGTAGGGCAGAGAAATGGTGTTTTGTCAACCCTTTTAGAAGATAATTTCAAGTGTGATACAGTATTCTGGTACAGCGAATTCTACACACACAACATTCGATGGACCAGAAACTTGTAAGCACACAGCCTGGTTTTACGTCCACAGATTCTCTACCATAAGGCTTGACCAGCAGCCAAAAAATACCAAGCAGCAATTCTGTTGCACAGTTGTTAACACAACGGGACACTGTTTCTACATCTACATAACGAAATAGAGAATGAATCCTATTCGGAGAGGAGAGGCAATAGGCAACTGAACCACCACCACTGGGCAAGAACTAAGACTTTTAATCAGAAGACACTCATACAGACAATAATATAGGGATCAGAACATACAAATCCATATGTTGACTTCACCCCCTAACATTTATTTATGCTTTTCTCCATGCAGCTTGAACTTCAGTGCCATAACACAACCTTCATGGCAGATACCAGAAAGGTGAAAGCAGCCCCCTCCTGAATAAGAAATCTTTATTCTGAGTTTGCAGAAGTCCCCTATCTTACAGCTCTGAGAAGGCCTCCTATTTGCCTCAGATTAAGACTATGAAAGATCTTCGGAGGGTGTGTAGGAGGGAGAAGAGGATTGCACTGGATTTATGTGGCAAGGTTTTGATAGTGGGGGAGGACAGGCAGGGCTACATGGGTGGTTTCAGTGAGAAGGTGCTAGAAGCTTCCCCCATGTCTGATAGAGCCAATACCAGCCATTTCCAAGACAGACCAGTCACTGGCTGAGGCCAAGCCCATCAGCAATGGTGGTAGTGCCTCTGGGATGATTTTTTTATCAGAAGAAGGGGAAAAGTTACCATGGAGGAACAAATGTAGCTGGAGAGAGGAGTCAGGAGTGATCCTGCAGGCACCACTGTCAGTGAAGAAGCAGGGGGAGGAGGTGCTCCAGGCACCAGAGATTCCCCTGCAGCCCATGGGGCAGACCATGGTGAGGCAGCTGTGCCCCTGCAGCCCATGGAGGTCCATGGTGGAGCAGATCTCCACCTGCAGCCCCTGGAGGACCCCACACTGGCACAGGTGGATGCCCAAAGGAGGCTGTGACCCTGCGGGAAGCCTACTGGAACAGAGTCCTGGCAGGACCTGTGGCACCATGGAGAGAAGAGCCTGCGCTGGAACAGGTTTGCTGCTCCCATGAGGGACCCAAGCTGGAGCAGTCTGTCCCTGAAGGACTGCACCCCATGGAAGGGACCCACACTGGAGCAGTTCATACTGTAACC
>JANHGB010032880.1:0-13119 GCA_026283785.1 Coracopsis vasa | reverse complement strand
GTGAGGGACAGTGCCCAGCAAAAGCTGTACTCACTTTTCTACAGTATTATATTCCTTGCAAAACTCAGATCTTTTGAAAACAAGGCATAATTTTTACATAAATTCTTATGCAAAGCCTGCATGTTGCTTTAACCCACAAAAGAGAAAGAGAGACAAGCCATGGTATCAGAGTATTCACCAGCTACTAGAAGGGGTTTGAAAGACAACTATACCTTCAGTCCTTCTCTGCTTATCTCCACTGTTTAGATGATGTCAGACACAAAGCCTGCATCCTAAATATGTGCCTGTTTCGTTAGAAAGAGGCAAGCATTGCCTCAGCTTTACTTTACCTCACCAAGCCGAGTCCATGCTTCACAAGCGCCCACTAAAAAGCAGTTGTAACATTGCAAGGGCTCGCAGTGGAAGGATTCAATACACTAAATCCCTATCGAGCCAAGGTACCCTCAAAATGGTGATGGAGAACTAAACTTCCATTCACTTGTGCTAGTTGGCAAGGACCTAAAAAAATCTCTCCCTTGATTAAAACTGAGTTTCAGAGCTCTTCCAATCAATGCTTAAGGCCAAAGTCTTGACATTCGGTATTACACTGGGCAGACAGAAGAAGTAAGCAGGCTTAAAGTCTGATCCAATACTGTTTGTGAACAACCATGTTCTCAAATGAAAATCAGACCCCAGCATTAAACTTACATAAAGAAACCATGCCATCCATTCCATGCAGCTATCATATCCAAAGCCCATTAATTTATTCCAGAGATTTTTCTAGAGATACCTGGTTCTTTTCAATGACAGATACGTTCTCCTTATCCACTATTCAAAGCAGAACACAACAAAGCAAAGACCAGCAGCTCCCAAACCCTTTTTCCAGTCACATATAAGATCCACAACATCCAACATCACCTTGACATTTACTCTCATTAAAATTCCACAAAGTCATTGCTGGAAGTGACCATGGAATTAAGATCACATTGCCCTCATATTCCTTAAAGAATTTGCTGGAGGCACAGCATGCTCCTCAATGTTTTAATATTGCCAGTAATCTCTCAGAATGTAATAGAAAAAGAAATAATCTAATACATGTTGGAATGAATTTGGGAGAAGGGTGACATTTCTGTAATTTTTTGGGGGAAAGTCTTCAGAACTTCAGCATCTTCACTGAGATGCTGGGTTTTCTCCCTTCTGGGAAGAGACAGCACTGATCAACTGACTCAATGTGTCAATTAGTGCAGAACTGGTTTCACAAAAACAGTCTCCTGTCATGTGGATTAGCCTAATGGACAGAGAGCCACACAGGGTGTAGAATTTTAATCTGCTTCAAAAGGGGAAGCGACTCAAGGAATGCTCTACAAGATGCTTATACAGTCATATCCTACACTGACAAAATTAAGGTACCAGTGGTTAGATCAGAAGAGCCTGGGGATGAAGAGCACCACTGATGCTGAATCAAGAAAAGATGAAGATGAGCAGAAAAAAAAGCACTTAGAGAAGTTTCTATTCTTCTGTTGCCATCTTTGGTGAAAATAGCTCTTACATTGTCAACCAGTACATTTCCATGTCATACTGCTTTTCCCTTGACTTCCCATCAAGCAACCCATCATGTTCAGCGTGCTTTTATTCTAGCTGTTTTTAAAAGTAAGTTTTAAAACCTTGAGGAGGACAATCATTGCTGGCAACTGCTGGCTCAACTAGAGAAGAACTTTCATGCTCTGAGTAAAAGATCATCTATGCAGTATACAGATCATTTTTGAGAGCTAGTTAGAGTATAGAAAGGACTCCCACAGGAGCTGCCTGCCATCATGAGCCTCATCACTGTTCAAAGTGCTTTGAATCAGTATACACCCTTTTTCAGGCAAATACATATACTTAATAGAGAAAAAAATACGGATGATATGTCAGCACAGAATTCTTCTAGTTAATTATATCTAAATCTTTACCAAAACTTGAAAATAAACATTATTATAACACTTATTATCTGAATTTAATACGTATTTTTGCATTCTAGGTACATGAAGGAAATAGTCAGTTGGACTTGGGTCAGTTTAAGAAACCAGGAGTTATATTCCACTCCAGTCTACAGACTCTTCCTGGTGGCCCTCATCATCAGATTTGCATACCTGAAAATCCACAGTTTTCCCAAAATTTGCCAAGTCACATTTACCATTCATCTTTCCTTTGTATCTTGTAGAAATGCACACAACTGCATGCAAATGAAATTACTCCTCACTACTGCCTTTCATTTGAGCACTTCCAATTAATTTCCCTTGACGTTATCACAGTCAGGAATACACAATACAGCCAGTCCCCACAGAAATGAATCTCCTCAATAACTGACTTCAAGTTGATGGTAATCACAAATTTGATCACAAAACATCCATTTATTCAATTTTGTTCAGGACACAAAGGCAACTCAAACATGAACTAAAAACCAGAACAAGCAATTCTTTTCTTCTCAAAGCAGAAACTAACCTGAAACATTGCTCTTGAATTCTTATTAACTTACACAATTTCCACTGCAGCTAAAACTAAAATCAGAGCCAAACTAAAAAACTCATGAGTTCTGCTTGCTCAGTATAACCTCACAGGATCATAGAATCCCGGACTGTTTTGGGTTGTAAGATTGTTACAATCACTCAGTTCCAAACCCCTGCCACAGGCAGGGACGCCTTCCACTAGAGCAGGTGGCTCCAAGCCCCATCCAATCTGGCCTTGAACACTGCCAGGGATGGGGCAGCCACAGCTCCTCTGGCCAACCTATGCCAGGGCCTCAGCACTCTCAGGGAAGAACTTCTTCCTTCTATCCAACCTGAACTTCCCCTGTTTCAGTTTGAACCCATCACCCCTTGTCCTATCGCTGCAGTACCTGACGAAGAGTAACTTTTTTATCAAGTTCATTGCACTTTATTAGAAATGCATTTAACTTCTGATTGGAGACTTGAAAGCAATGTCACAGTTGTAGTGAAAAAAAGTGCATCCTCTCGAGAGGATGGTTTGGGCCTTCCCCTCACCCCCTCCATAAAATGCTCTTTGCAACCAACTTGTCTAAGTGAGCAATCCAGGCTTTAGAGATCAGCCCAGGATACACATTTCTCTCCAATAAGAGACTTTCCTATTAACCACTGTTAACTTAAATATCGATCTGGAAGCTCAGACATGTCTTGCTTCCACTTTTTAAGAAAGCACCAAGTTTCTCTGGATGCTGGCATTTCTGTTCACAGATTCCAGTCATGCCCAGCAAGCAGCAATTAGAAGATCTCCCTTGAGTAAGAGCAATTCTAAAAATGGTCTGTATGCATCATGGAAGATGAAGTACCACTTTCCTCTTAAGTAATGTATGCTGTGCATTTGAGTATAATTGGCACACTAGACTTCATAAATAGTATTAAACTAATTACTGTTTGCACCACTAGTGGCAGATGTGCTTAGAGATTATTAATTACAGTGGACAATTTCCTGGATTTTACATACCAAATACAAGACAATTTCTCCACTTTGTGTCTGAGTGGCTTGTGCTGAGTGTCAGGAGGGCTCTTTTAAATCAGGAAGAACTGTTATTCATGAAAATGAGTCAAGTAATAGATTTTCTTTTGTCAAAAAATATAATGTATTCATTGACAAGGTAATTAATAATTACTTCTATTTAATAAATTTCAATATATTTCTATTCTGAATCAGGGAAACTGTTCTACAAAAGCGGTATGTGTCATATATTTATAAGCACTGGGCAGGCAGGAAGTTTTATCTCTGGCTACCTAAGGTTAACTAATGTGCTTGGGTGGATTTTAAACAAACATCTAAACCTTTCAATGCATGTGATGAAGTAAACTGTTCCTCAGAAATTTAGGTACTTGAATAAAAGTCTCCTATTGCTACTTCAAAGACAGTGAGACAATCATTCCCTGGTTTCAATATGGTTCTGCTGAATGTGGGGATGGGAGCAGGGGAAGAAGAGTTGTAAAAGGGAGATGTCTCCTTGGAGTTATTTTTTGTGGGAAAACCCATCAGACCATTAAATAGCTAGGGGAGTTTTATTTAATGTGCTGACACAAGGTATTGCCATCTCAGTAAATGCTGATGGGCCTCCATAAAACATGGTACAATTTCTGTCAGTGTAAGACACACTGATAACCCACAGAAGTAAAACAATTACTTTTAGAAATGTACAACCGTAATAGAGTGTTTTCCAAGCTGACAGGCATTGTAGGGAGGTATCAATAGGCACTCATACCTCACCTATATTTGCATTTCTTTTCTAGAACATCATCTGCCATATAACTTTGAAGTGAATTGAACTCTCAGTTCTGTACTATTTCCTCTCTGACTGTTAACTGGTTACATTTTTGTGCATAGAGACCATTTTTTTGTATATCACTCTTGTGTGAGCACAAATGAAAAGAAACATTAAGCTTATTTAAATTCCAATTTATGTTTTCACTTATTAAGAGTTTAAATACTCAACTAACATACACACCAAATAGGATCCAACTCCTAAAACCCCTTAATTTCTAAGATCACTCATTCCTATCCAGCACAATCCCTAAGATCACACCTTCCTATGTATTACAATTTGCTAATGCCTTTCTTGATTTAAGAGATTTGAGTATGCCCTTAACCTAATCCCAATACACACACATAAATTTCAGTTTTAATTAAATGTTCACCCCTGTAACTATGGCGGGTTAAACTTCTGGTGGGAATTCTGTAGCAAAAACACATTAGTACAGGTTACAAGTTGTCAAACACTGATGCAAACATTCCGACCTCCTGATTTGCTGACAACTGTTTCACAACATAATTGCTCTGCCTTCAGCTCACAGTAAAATGTAGCTCACAGGAAAATCATTTAACCAAAAACTTCAAAGAAAACAAATGTTACTGATGTAAGAAGCTTACAGTATGTGGCTTGGTCATAGTAATGCAATTTATAGCAAGCAATCTATCTGTTACACAAACAACAAAACACCCTTAAGTGTTATTGATGGTCTCATCAGGAGGGGTATTAATGGAAAAGGATTATCAACCCTCAGAGGTGATCTTTCCAAGCTATGAGGCTGAAGAAAGACTTCTAGAATCAGGTGTTGTAAATTTACATGGAAATCACTGTAAGACCTGCTATTTCTAAACTTCAAGCCTTTTTTATTCTCCCTCTAACTTATCAATTAAATACAGTAAGCTGAGTCAGAATGCCTTGCTGCTGCTTTGAAAATGAAATCCCTTTATAAAGAATAAAAGATTTTACTGTCAAATAGACCCACACTACATTTTAAGTCATATTTCATGCAGTTTCTAAATTCTCGATACATTCTGTTTATCCACGGAATTAGGCCTATTAGCCTGCAAATACTTAATTTGTTGCCAGACTTACAGTCAAGCGATGGGCGGTCAACAAGACAGGATGCTGTGTTACTGCTTCCAAGGTGGATAAAGTAGTTTTAATAAATTCTTCTGATGCAGCTTGTCCTATTGGTAAAAAATCATCGTATTTCTTTATAAATGCAACAGTTAGAATGTCTGCATGTAAAAGTACTGCAATTTCATAGGTTGCCTTACCTATTGCTCCATCCAAGTTTGTTTCTCCTGAATCTATCGATCTGATAAAATTCTACAGAAGAAGAGCATTTATGTTAAAACACTTTAGAAACAAAAATAAGAGAAATCATTGAATAATTACAACATGAAGTTCTTTAAGGGACTGTGTAAATACAAAATGTTAAAACACCTACATTAGGAAACACTATCATAATAATTAAGATATGAAAGACTAAGAGAATCAATGATCTAGCCTCTATAATGTGATTTTGCAAGTCTGTAATGCTGCTGGACACTTAAATGTAG
This sequence comes from Coracopsis vasa, assembly GCA_026283785.1. NCBI lineage: Eukaryota > Metazoa > Chordata > Aves > Psittaciformes > Psittacidae > Coracopsis > Coracopsis vasa. The sequence goes on along the minus strand of JANHGB010032880.1, from coordinate 7,290 downwards.
ATTACAGTAGGAACTATGACTAATCTCAGGAACAGTAACATTTCCAGCTAAACAGACAGCAATTAAATGTCTTTGTTGTTAACAGAAAACTGTAATTTCTTTGAAGACTACGAACTACCTTGGACATGGCTATGTTAAAATAACTCACAAAGACCAAAGACCCTTCAGAAAATGCAATTTTCTGTTATTCATACCATCTTTTTGATCTCTGTGCATACTATACACACTGTGGCTACAATTACACGCTGGAGAAGACACAAAAATGCATTTTGAGAAACAGGGACAAATATTCATAATCTGGGTTAAATAAATAGACCCTGTATTCTTTTGCCTTTTAATCTTGATTTCACTCTTTTCCTTTCATTTCTATGCACAGCTGTTTATGTCACAGGGATGCAAAAGACATTAACATTTGCTAAAGAAGGAAAAAAATCTCAACAGAATTTATAGTACGCTCTTTTTTACTAATGCAGTATTTAATACACAGCGAATTTACCACGGACAAACATCTTTCTCATTTTCAATTTGCACCACATATCTATCTATTTATATGATGTAAAGCATTATGCTTGTTTTATATTTCCCTATCAATTAAACTTTTGCTATTCTACAGTAAGTTTACATATGTGTCTAGGTGGGTTATCTTTTTCTCAGTATGTAAGAAACACCTGAAAGGTTCTTCTCTAATTAAAAATACAGTTAGAAACTAATTCTATTTTTTGTAATTTAAATACATCTCAGAGGCAGACATAAAAGCCAACTGCTTCTACAAAAACAAAAGTTATGTTATCTTCCTGACCATTTGAAGGAAAACACTTGTTATTACCTAAGGAACTTGTTTTGGAAGAGAGTAAATTACTTTGTTTGCTCATTAAAGACAGTTTCACACTTAATCGTAGTCTCAAGACCAGTGTGGAAAGATCAATATAGTTGGTGCAAAAATTGTTCTGGCTATTAATGCTTATTTCCTTTATTTTGTATTAGAGACACAAGAAGAAGATGTATTTAAACAAAACAACTATCTGGGTGTTTTTAAGCAATGGAGCGGAATGGTATGTGTATTCTACTACAGGTGAGCCTGTCCCCTATGCACTCCACTAGGAGCCTACTATTAGCTGTGCCTTTGGGGCACTTAATTATACCTCTGTGTAGTTCTACTGCAAGCTGAAAACATGAAAGAACTATCCTGACTCCCTCTCAATTTCTTTGCACAGCACTACTGAAAATTACAGATGATGGAAATGACTTCAAAGCAGCAAGGAAAAAAAAAAAAAAAAACCAATCTCAATGAACAACAGCTACAGGAAAATTTCTCTTTTCCTCCCAGATCCCAAGCAAATCTTTCTGCCCCTAATCATTTCTTATTGTTAAGAGTGAGATTTCTGAATAAATCAGAAAAGGAAGAAAGAAAGGAAGACTGACTTGCTAAAGTCTTAGAGATCTCAATTGTAGCACACTACTCTGAAAAAGTATAAACTAATGATCAAATATCCCTTTCTAGGTATTAGTGGGAATGCTGTTAAACACAAAATTCCAGAGTAGACCATTGCCTGATAGAACGGATAGTTAGTCTTTCAGAATTAATTCTATTAGTCATATCATAACACAGCTATATAAAATGGATTCAAATTTGACATTAATTTTTCAGATACACTACTTTTCATGCAAATATACTCCCTTTTTCATGCATAAATTGAAATAGTATATGTCAACTCCTCAATTGTCTTGTTCGATGGAGACAGAAGGCTGGATCGATGGGCTGTGGCCAATGGGATAAGGTTCAACAAGGCAAAGTGCCAGGTCCTGCACTTGGGCCACAACCACCTCATGCACCGCTCCAGGCTTGAGGAAGAGTGGCTGGAAAGCTGCTCATGGAAAAGGACCTGGGGGTGCTGATTGATGGAGCTGAACATGAGCAGCTTGTGCCCAGGCAGACAAGAAGCCATCAGCATCCTGGCCTGTATCAGCACCAGTGTGGCAGCAGGGCCAGGGCAGTGATTGTGCCCCTGTGCTGGGCACTGGTGAGGCCGCACCTCAAATCCTGTGTTCAGTTCTGGGCCCCTCACTACAAGAGAGACATTGAGGTGCTGGAGCGGGGCGAGAGAAGAGCAACAAAGCTGGTGAAGGGTCTGGAGCACAAGTGTGATGGGGAACGGCTGAGGGACCTGAGGGTGTTTAGTCTGGAGAAGAGAAGGCTCAGGGGGGACCTTATCGCTCTCTACAACTATGTGAAAGGAGGATGGAGCTAGAAGGTGGCCGCTCTCTTCTCCCAAGGAACAAGTGATAGGACAAGAGGAAATGACCTCAACCTGCTCCAGGAGAGACTTAGATTGGATATTAGGAAGAATTTCTTCATTGAATGGGTGGTCAGGCATTGGAACAGGCTTCCCAGGGAAGTGGTGAAATCACTGTCCCTGGAAGTGTTCAAAAACTGTGTAGATGAGGGCCTTAGAGACATGGTTTAGTGGTGGTCTTGGCAGTCCTGAGGTAAGTCTGCCTGAAAAGCAGAATTTCTCACTCTCCAAAAGTCCAAAAATTGCTCGAAATTAGACTAGACTGAAATAACTTCCTAGACTGCTTTCTGGGGAAGGAACTAGCTGGCAAACACACCATGGCCATAACCTCTGCAGCTGTGAACTCCTTATTAGCAACTCATCACAGTCATTGGAACAAGAGTGGTACCTGGGTTAAAGCTATTGTTGCTGTATACTACGGGGCAGGCTGCACTCTCTTCACAGCTCTTCTTTAAATGCACAATAATGCAGTGTTAACATAGAAATAAAAATCTATGTTACAGCAGAATAGTGTAAGTTAAATTAAAAACCAAGGTTTCTGATTTCAGAAACAAAGGCAGCTATACCAGAATATTTTTACCACACTTTTGCTAAAATCTTATTGGGCATTCTTCTCAGCCCCCTGTGGCTGTAAGCACAATGGGTGGACTGAGGCATTCGCTCTGCCTATGCCGCTTGGCTTTAAGTCAGCCTTCTTAACAGTATCTCAGTGGCATTTTCCCCAGGCCAATTCTCTTTGTTGAGTTGTGGTTTGGGTTTTTGTTTTTCTTTTTAGCCTTTATTTTTTTACAGGAAAAAATATATGTCACTGAAGAACCACATGAGAAACAGTCTTTTTGACATATCCTTCATCTCAATGGAAATGCCCCCAGTGTTTCTTCTTAATGAAAATATTGTACATTTGCACTGAAATATAGCTTTTATAAGTAAATTCAAGCAAAACCAGAGAAAACATACTCGCTACCCCAGAGTGAAGTATATTAAACTTCACTCATTCATTTTGTTAGAAATGACTGATGAAAGAGAAGAAGATCAACAGATGTAACACAATAAGAAAGAAGGTGAGGAAGTTCCAGCGGGAGGGAGGAGTGCTGGGCAGAGGATGTTGAACAGCTGCTTGCTCCAGTGCCCTGTGTGGCCCCAATGCCCTGTATGGACAGAATAAAGGTGGTTTTAAGACATCTGTCCATTCAAGACAAGTAAGAGACTAATCATGTATGGTGAACTTTATTTTCTGAAAAGCTGGGTTAAGCTTTTGCAAATTGCACTGTGTTCTTGTTGGTAATAACTGGGGTTCCACTACTTTGTAGAACTGTCATAAAGAATTAACAATTATTTTACCTTTAAAGCAAATAAATCTGTTACTGACAAGAAATATAACTGACTAGCAAACACAGTGTATAATGGTAATAATTAAATCAATAAATTCCATATATTCATACTTATAGAGCTTCTTTCAGACCTTGAATGTACTCTAAGCCTTGGTTAATCCACGCTACTTCTTACAAAATTTTAATCTTCCATTAATGGTCAGAAGTTTATTTTTTGTTTATGACAATTACATGGTTATTATGGGTCAAGCAGGAGGCATTAGGAAAAATGCTGGATGGAAGAGAGGGGGAAGTGCTTTGAATGTTGATAAAGAATTAATTCAGAACTCAGTTCTTCCAGGCTTTTAATGATGTTTTCTTTCTGGAAAGACATTAGAGTTATTTAATTCATGTGACTTCTATAGCATTGAGGACAATGCTTTGATTTTTTTTTTCTTTACAATGCTTTCTGTTTTATCTTTTTTATCTGTTATATTTAGAGGTCTTTGTTACTTATCAGATGTGATGTTCAAACTCTGCTGTAATTACAGCTTTTTTTCTTTCTCACATTTTGTTTATTAATGTTGTTACATCAGATTGTCTAAACATTTTGAGAACTCTTCAGGGATTGATAGAGGGCAATTAATATCAACTGTTGATATTCTCTTTTCTTTTTCCCGTGCTCCCAAGATCTTATCTTTAACCTAGATTAAAGGGATGGGAGAAGGAGAGGAATTCAAATAATTTGGACCAGGATTTATAATCTAAATGTCTTCAAAGTTGTGCTCAGCTGTTTTGTTTTAGACTTCTGCAGTGACAGGAATCATCTGAGGACTTTGGATTTGGATCCAGGTTTGGATTCCTTGGAAATGCCTCACACACAGAGGCAAAGATAAACACACAAACGTACACACAAATGTCCACGCTGGATGGGTCACCTCTAGCTGCATATTTATAAAATTAATCTGGTATCATAACAAGGTTAATAGTGGAATAATCATAGGAAAAATAAATGATCAGTGAAAAACTAGGAACCATATAATTGCTGGAACAGTATTGCTAGACCCTGTTCCCTCTTTTATAAGCCAGTCCGGCATATAAAGTCAGGATATTAATTTCACTGCATTTTATGGATAAAGCAAAAAGTCTTCTGAAATTTTAAATGCTAAAAGATTCTGTCTGTCTCTAAGGAGATAAAAGATGGCCCTGAATGTGGGCTCAGCAGTTATAAGTGCACCAGATGCACTGCACTTATTCATGCACACAACCTTCAGTGGGACAGGGAGAGTCCCAAACCACTGCAGGACTTGTTTTGCAGCAGATTGAAGTCTTTTCCTAGAAAAAAATTGGGCAACACCTGTTAAAGCTGACAGGAGCTACAGAAAGCTCTCTTTGACCCCAAAAGTGTGGGAGGTTAGCAAGATGCACTTGGTATTGACTAAGTGGACAATTATTAAATGTTGGCAAAAGGACAGCTAGGTACATGATCTGGAAATACTTAACCAAGAGAGGAAAAAGAAATTCATACAGAATCCAGGGCACATCAGCTGTAATTCCCCTTTCCTCTTTAGTCAATTTTGCATTTCTCCCTTTTTTGGTTTTTCATATTTCACCTTTTTTGTACTTCTAGTTTATTGCTCAGTGTTTGGGGGTGGTGGGATCAAATCCAAATCAAGATCTGAATCTCATGTACCATTTTTGAGCTACTGCTGGACCCCATTTTGTAAGAGGTTGGAAGGACTGGAGCACAAGGTGATGTGCAGAGCAATTGTTTCCACCGAGGTAGACCTCCCACAGCTCTGGCCCCTGCCAGGATATAGGGGTTCTACATTCTCTACTAAAGATGCGTACCGTCCTAACCCAAGACTTTCCACCATTCCTTCATCTTCCTCTCTTCATCTTCCTGTTTTTCACATTCTCAGCTCAGCACCTCATTTTCTCTCCCCTCTTTCCATTACTGTTCTGCCTCCCTAATCTGCTCCATGCCTCTACACCTGCTCCATTCTTTCTGGTCTGTGGCACCTGTTTGCAGGCAGGCTTGGACCCTGGGGCATGCCAGGTAGCTTGCTGTTGCCAACCTCTCTATAAAAGAGGAAAGAATTATTGTGGGGTAGAAGGCCACATATTGCTTTGGCATATGATAATTGAAGGACAGAAGAAAGGCTAAACAAACCATGTCTGAGGGCCTGATAGGAAACTAAAATTATTGCTTAGCCTGCCTGGGATTAGCCTTGTTAGTATTTGCATTTCACCCCCCACCTAAAACCAGGGAGCTGGCCAGGTACCTTAGTTAGGAATGTATTAATTTTTAACTCCCTCTTGAAAAAGAAGGGAAAATCTTTCCAGAGTGTTATTCAGCTCACCCTGAGCTCTAGCGACCCCCCTCCCTCTACCCCATTCAAAAATGTCTCTCTTTCTTAATAGACCATTAAGGTAGCCTATGGCAAATATGCTCCTAATTTAAGTCTCTCAGATAAACTGGGTAAATCAGACCTTCACATTCAGCTTGTATCACACAGACCTTAAGTCTACATCTATAAAACTGAGGGGACATATGGTAACCAGAGAAGCCACAGCTCAGCTCAGTGCTACAGGCAAGAAACGTGCTGGTCTTTGTTTCTTACATCCCCAGAGACTCAGCCAGCAAGAAACAAATGTTGAGATGTCTGAAAGAAACCCACTAAAATGGGTCAAATAGTGGAGCCAGGTCTCCTGCTCTTCAAGGAACATACACAAATAAAGAAATTTTCTGCATCTGAGCAATATGCAACCTAGTGGGTTGAAAAAAAAATCCAGATAGGAAGAGCCCTGAACATTGGGCTAGCTCCAGCTGTGGATCAGCATTTTGTGTTCCAAACCCAATACCTGGACAGAAAGGAAAAAAAACAGATCATGCTTCGGCTGGAGAAAAACATGAACTTGACGGATTTTTTCAGGGCTGATTGAAAACATTTAATACCGCTGCACTCAGAACAGTGAAGTGTTTTGGCATCCAGACCATTAAGAAACAATGATCTGGCTCTGATCTCACGAATATGTAGATTAGTGTTAACCCCATTGAAGAAAATGGTGTTAGGCTGCTATAAGGGTAGTTTTTCTGAAAAGAATTTCACCTTCTATTATTGGTGACCAAGATTATTCAGGTCTTACTTAATTTCCTATTAAAGTGTCCCATTTTTAAATACCCATTTAATACGTAAAAATCCTCTGGCTCTGCCATTTTCTCTTCCACAGTCAGTTATTTTATTTTACTGATTAATGAGGGACCATTTATCAGCTGACAAGTTCGGGTAGGCAATAAATGTATGGTCTTGAGCACAGGGATATGTTGAGAACTGAAGTGCTGAAGAATTACACTTCCTGTGGAAATCCTCAGAATAATAGACTCATAGAGGAATTGACACTGGAAGGGAGCTCAAGACATCACACAGTCTGAGCACTTGCTCAGAGAAGCATTACTTCCAATATCAGGTAAGGCTGTTCAGTGCCCTGGTAAGTTTTGAATGGAGATTCCATATCCTTTCTGGGCAACCTGTTCCAGTACTTGTCTGATCCCATTCTGAAAATATTTTTCATAGCATCCACAGCAGGTGTCCAATTATCTTGAACTGATTCAGACGTAGAGTGCTTGCTCCCCAGATTAAAAAAAAAAAAAAAAAAAAGAGAGAATGAAAAGAAAATCAAGT
>JANHGB010032877.1:0-17396 GCA_026283785.1 Coracopsis vasa | reverse complement strand
TTGGCCTTTTTAGTCATCAGCGCGCTTGTAGTAAGCGTGGGTAAAGCCCTTCCCAAAATCTTCGTTCGTGAAGTCAATCCATCACAGCTGACTTCTGTAGGAAGCATACAGTGTTAACAAATTACATCCAACAAACTGTAGCAAATTCTGGCCAGGCAAAGCAAAAGCTATCCCTGTAGACTGATTTAAAAAATTTCAAGTAGTTGCAATTTGTATAGCAGTCATATAGTCAGTGATTCACACGTTTACAGGTAGCAACTACTCATTGGCAGTAGAACTCAAGATTAGGTACTATAGCAAGGGTAAAGCATTCAGACACACTCTCCCATCCTCTTATCTGCCGAACCTTTGGTACTCATCAAAATATGCACAAAGAAAGAGAAAAATAGTCATCTTTTGAGAAACTCATTCTTTGAAATCTGATGGCCATGGAAGTCATGTCTAGTAGCTTCTGCCTATGCTGCTGAATTTCCTTGTAGAAGGGGAATTTTGTGTACCACAGGAATGAAAAAGGTGTCTTCGCAACTTCTCCCTTCATGCTATTTCACATCCACCTCCCCGTTGTTTTTCTTCTTTTTCTCATTTTGCTTTTTTCCTTAATTTGTCTGTCACATTAGACTACTTTTTGTATGGTTACTTCTCCAACTGAAGCATGTATTGTAGTGAAGAGAATAGCAAAGATTAAAACTTAAATAGCTTTTACTTTCCTGTGGAGTTCAGAGCGATGTTTAAGTTTGCTGTGGAAATTATCAAGTGGAATGATAAAGATGGTTATTGAGGTTTTGGAGGTTCTCAGTATCTCCTTTTTAGCAGGACCACTTTCTGTTACCTCCACTTAAAGCAAGTAATAACTGACTTTGAACAATGCTTTCTACAATCTGCGAGGTTATTCAGGTACAACTTCTCATCTGAATGAGGATTTTAGCCTGTGATCTGGCAGACGTATGGGCACTTAACTTGTGCATTTACATTTGCAGAATGAGCCATGAAGCATAACAATTTAGGAATGAGGAAATCTGAAATGTTGATTCCAAATAACTCTATAAATTTCCAGTGGTGCCAGGATTTCATCTCACACTTGTAATTAGGCACTGAGCATACCGTATTGTAGAGTAGGAGCTATACAATTATATACTTGCTGAACTTCAAAGTTACTTACTTAGTTTTTCTCATTTACTGTGAAGTTTGTTTTCCCTTTATTTTTTTTCTTGAAAACTGTTTCTCTGCCTATGTGTTCATCCTGGGGGGGGACTTTCTTCTTATCTACATTTTGCACTGGCTGGAGTCATTGGAAGCAAATGCATATAGACAGTCTGATTTTTTTAAAATAAGCTGCGATGCACATTGCCATAAAGTAAGGCCTTAACTTCTCATTATCCTTCACCTAACTTTGTTTCTTCTTTTCTCTCTACTAAGCTGGAGGTCAACTTTTAATATTTAGCTTTAGTATTTGAAAGCTTATAATGTTACTTGTGTTTATAATCCAAGGGCATTATTTGGTTATAATCTTGTAAAATATGTGCACTTTCAGCCTGAGAAATACGTTCATGTGGTAACACATACATCATTATAAAGGTTAACAGAAATGGTTATCTGCAAGGAATAATCTCATGAAATTAAAGGTTCACGAGTATTTAAGGCAGGTTTGAAGAGTTATTGGCAAGCATGCAAAGCAGTTGTGTGTGTGTAAAAATAAATTCATAGGACAGCAGAGAAGCAAATCTGAGACATAGAGGGAAGGCAGAGTTTCAGGTGGCATTCATCCAGCTATGTCTGCAAGAATGCAGCAATGATGATTTATAATTACTGTGATGAAAGTAACGATGTTTCTGCTGCCACATTTTTACCATAGCCTCGGGAGTATAAGTAATTATGCAATGATCAGTTGATTTTACATATTCACAAATTTAGCTATTTATCATAATTGGTTTAGTCCCTTGAACTTAGTCCAGGCTCTTATTTCATACAGTTGGTTATAAAAGGGAAGTGGAAGGAAGCAAATTTCCTCTAGCTTCATACACCAAATCAAAGTTAGTTCTACACTAACAGAATCCTTATTATCAATTGCAATGGTTGTTTATTCTTCTGGGTTGAAAAAAAGCAGAAAACAAAAAACAACAACAAAAGAAGACATCTACATTTCCGCTTTGGAGATGCTGTCAGTGGTTATCTAAAAATAAGCCTTTTCACACATCAGAGCACCCCTTTTCTGCATTTTATCTACATAAAAGCTGGATTTCAGTGATCAAATCAGATTAAATTTGAGGACTTCAGTTTTCATGTTTGGCTTCATGCTCGTCAAAGTCTTTCCTTGGTCCCTATCCCAGTATTGTCATTCAGGGAAAACTCTTGCTGATTTCATGGCCACCGAAGCCCTAGTTACTTATAAAGCCATTTTATCCTTGACTGCATTCTTGATAACTTTGTAGCTGCCAGAAAATATTTTTGTACCAGTCCCTCTACCCTCCCCCAAAAGACCCTACTGAAGCTGAAAATGCCCTTGACTTTGAGGTGTGAAAAGAAGAGGCATGCTAAAGGGTAACTGGTGGATCTCCAAGTATATAGACAAATTATTGGATATTACCACACAGTTGCATGTTATGTTGTACACCGATTTTTTTTTTTGTTGCTGTTTTCTGTAACATTAAAACTAGAACCCTCTTGCTGCCTTCTAGGGACCCTTATGCATTCAGGCACAAAAGTTAATACAGCATCACATGGTCCCAGAGGGTTTCTCTGCCTGGGCAGCAGCAGGCACAGTGATAAACAAAACATCACAATGGCACAGTTGAAGTAACAGTGCAGTCCTAGATGTCTGGCAGCCCTAGACAGTGAGCCATGGCCTGTTTCATATTAATTTTTCTCAAATCCCCTGATTAGAAATGTTTCTTCATCATAAATTAATCATTACCTTCCTGGTCCAATTATACCTGCTAACTTTCAAGCATGTGGTTGTATAAATGTGTTCACTGTAACTCATATTTGACAAATAGGCTGAAGTTTCCCGACATACTTTATAGCTGGCTAAAGGCTGAAATTCCAGCATTCATATCACTCAAATCACCTAGATTTTTCATCTCTGTGCAGCCATGTACTTTCTACCATGGGCCATTGCTCTATGCCTTGGACCTCCTTCAGGGATGAGGACACACCTCATCAGCACCAAATGCCTCATCTCCTGAGGTTTTCCAATAATAAAGTGAGTGGCTTTGGCCCAGAGCAGTGTTCAGGTTCCCTGTTGTTTTCTGATCTTCTGGCCCAATGAGGCAGAATGAAATGGCTCTTCCAGTAGTGGCAAACAATGGGAGAAATGATGGCTCCATGGTGGGGCTTCCTTCACACAAGATGCAGAGCTGAAACCAGGTCCTTCACTTCCAAATGAGCACAGTTGTTTCATTCTCAAGGCACCTCTTTCTTGTTATGTCGTGTTCTTTTTTTCTGGCCGCTTCTGTTTGTAATAACACCAAGGGTACTGCTAGCATCGTAGAACACAGAGTGTTTAGAAGGCTCTTCTTCAATAGGTCCAGCGTTAGGCAGCAGCAAATTATCTGACTGCATAGACTTGCAGGTCTGGACATGCAGGGAAACAGAGCTGTAGAAGATTGGGAACTTTCATGTCAAATGATCAAAGAGTTTTGGAATCTCCTGGATCAACCAGATGCTGTGCCAAGAGACTTAGAATTGGAGTTTTGACCTTCAAAGGCTTAAATCTGTTCAAGTACTTTTTTGAGTCTTTAAGTGAATCTAGTTTTATGGTTACATAAATTTTGGGGCAGTGGTAGATGGGCTCTGTTCTGTTGTGAAAGAATTTTAATAAAATGGCAGTAGACTTAGGCAAATCAATCTCACTCTTCCATGCAATTTTTTTAAAAAAGCAAAGATGCAGCAGAAAAGCCAGTTATTTCAGTGCTACTTAATTCGTTTAGTAATAGAGTGCATTGACTGATATTGTCATAAATAACAAACTGCTTCATTTGCACCTCCTCACTGCCCTAGCATTTTATGCATACAGGCAAAAATGAAAAAAATAGCTACAGACCTACCAAGCCTCAGGCTAACAATTTGACTTGTTTTGAGTAATCTAAAGTTAAAAGATAGAAACCCGTAGGATTTGTATGTAACTATTGTAGGCCAAGTTTGAACCCACCATATTTTCTGCGTGGGAAATGCCTTTAGAAGCTATGCTGATGTCTAGGCAGTTGACATATTTTACTGGAAACCAAGTGCGAAGAGAAGACTCATGTTCTGAGCAGTGATTGGCAAAATCAATCTTAATGAGGCTGTAGATATTCAAGGTCACTTCTAAACCTGAGCCTTTTCTTGATCCCCTTTAATTATGTATTCAGATCAAAATGATACCCTGAGCTATTATCCTGCTTGTTAAACCCACTCAGCCGCTTGTTGTCTGAGCAAATGCATCTACGTTTTACTAAGCAGTGTAAATGGGTTCTTCTGTCAGCCTCCTCATAGTGGGAGCTGCAGCTGTGTCCTTCAGTGTCTTGGTTTCCAGATCTCCCTACAGAACTTCAGAGTAACTTTGTGAAAGTTGCTTTTGTACTAGAACCACCCTAAACTGTCATTTTATCTCTGCTGGGTTCAAGAGGCACATTCTTTCTGGGTAGTAGAGCAGAGCATTTTAAAAGTATGTATAAGGGAACAAAAGCCAGTTCTTTTGCTTGTTTTTATCTCAAATATGAGCTGCGACTCATGTGACTACTCCATTGCACTTCCCAGAAAGAGGCAGAAAAGAGCATGTTAAGGTGGGAGCATAGTTACTTGAATTTACTAATAGTAGAGCTGGCATTCAGGAGCAAGAGAGGAGCAAAGGCTGTTTAATCACTGTGCAATCTGGGGTAATTCAGTGTTATACACCTGGCTGTTTCTTTAAAAATTTGCTGCAAATACTAATTTCTCTGTCCTCTGTGGCATAGGTGTGAGATGGCCAGTAACACTATGCTAGCTCAGGTGTTCTGCTCAAAATCCCCTCAACCTACATATGGGTGAGATTTCAGGTGGAATGGGAAGGTAATATATCTGTTAAAGCTATATTTCTAATATATTGCTCTAAAATGTTTTTTTAAGAGAGATGAGCAGAATATTGTGAGACAGGGCACCATACTCCTGGGGCTGCTCATCTGATCAAAAGATAAACTGTATATGGAAAAAGAAAGCTAGAAAAATTACCAGTGTTAAAGTAGGTGCTGTTAAGGGGCATGGTAGAGTTTATGCCATATGAGATACGGAGAACAGTGTGGCTCGTATGAAGATCAGCACATTTCAGTGTTGATTTAGACCAATGAATCATCTTCCCTGCTTTTAGGGAATGTTTGGCAGAGCTCCTACTGTAAAACCCCTTTGTCTTTCTGTCACCTTTCGTGTCTAAATTATTTTTTTACACCTTTCAATGTAGCTTTGTTGCGTCTATTATTTAGTCTTTCTTGCAGAGTTTTGCTGAATATAATTTTCATGCATCTTATTTACTGTAGTGCTGTTATTAACTTTTAATGCACAGGTTTTATTGCCACTTAACTACTAAACATTAAAGTAGTGCAGACAAAAAAATATACTTTGCTTCTTTCATAAGAAGCAAAAGGAGTACCTTGATGCCAGTCCTGTGAAAAACACCATGAACTCAAGTTTTCAGGAATAAAAACCAAGAGAAAAAAATAATCTAAATTTCATCAAACTTAGTTCTCTGAAAGTCACTATATCCTTATTTTGCTGGAGGACATAGTCACATATTTGGAGAAGAGTCCTTTCATTTTCTTTTGACTTTAGGATACAGCTGAAAATTCTGGTTCACTGTTGCTCTCAAAGAAAGCTGTAAGTAAAGCTTTTGTTTATGTCTGTTATACTGGACCTGGGGATTCATTCTGTGATTCCAGATGTTGTTTCCCAGGGTTCATTAGTCCCCATGCACTGCAATTTTCTAGTAATGTTTGAGGCTCTTCTGAACACAATGAGTGAAACTTTAAGGGATTGTTTGGAAGTACATACACAATAATGCTGTTCAAGTCCTAATAGACCCTAGTTTAGTCTGAATTTGCTTTCTGCAAGCTTTGGTAATAGCTTGGTTTTTGGTTGCTCCAATATTAGTTCTGACCCCAGTGGCTTCAGCACTATGAATTAGCACCAGCATTGTCCAATTTTAAATCTGCTTTCATTATCAAAAACATTTGTACAGGAGTGAGACATACTTTGAATTTCTTTCTGGAAGGTTATGAAAAGTGTAAAAAGTGACCAAAGAGGTTAGTTAGGACGTAAAAGTCTAGAATAGTTGGGAAGTTGTATTCTAGACAATGCAGTGTTGGCTGATGAGAATACAGTGTCCTAAAGGATCCTATTTTGTGCAATGATACTTAGATCTTTAAAAGTCTATTGTATGTTGGTATTAACTTTTACTTTATTTCCTTGTTTGATCAGAGGGAAGAGCATTATTTAACTTTTTTTTTTTTTTAATAAAATGGAAGGTTAGTAAGATTTATAGTTTTGCAGGTTATTTACAGTTTTGCAAATATTTCAGGTGAGGCTTTTCCCCTTTTCTTTTATTTATTTATTTTTAATTTAAAGTTAAAGGAAGTAGAAAAACTTTTGTTGAGCTGACAGAATGTTAGGGCTACCTAATTGGAAGGATCCTCAGTTATGTGCCGCCTCTTAAATTTATTACTATGTTGATGAATATACCTTACCATCAATTTTCAACATGTCGTCCTTCAGTGCTATTAGTAAATTATGAATCCAGAATTCCAAATAATTCGGTATTCTTCACTTTAGAAAATAAACATTTGTCATGGTTTAAATCCAATCAGCCCTAAATCAACCACGCAGTCTCTCTCTCACTCCCCCCCCTTCTTTCCCTCCCCCCGCTCCCGGAGGGATGGAGAGAAGAATCGAAAGAATGTAACTCCCACGGGTTGAGCTAAGGACAGTTTAGTAACTAAGGTATAACACAAATCACTACTGCTATGACCAATAATAATAATGATAAAGGAAATAACAAGGGAAGAGAATACAACAGCTCACCACCCCATCGACCAACACCCCAGTTCGACCCCCAGCAGAGAACTAGCCCTTCCGGGTAACTGCCAGTTCACATCCTGGGCATGGCGTGCTGTGGTATGGAATACCTCCTTGGCTAGTTTGGGTCAAGTGTCCTGTTTCTGCTTCCTCCCGGCTTCCCCTCCTCCCTGGCAGACCATGAGACTCAGAAAGTCCTTGGTCAGACTAAACATTTGAGCAGTAACTGAAAACATCGGTTTTATCAGCGCTGTTCCCAGGCCAAAAGTTAAAAAACACAGCACTGCACCAGCTACTATGAAAGAGAAAAAATGACTGCTGCTGCTGAACCCAGGACAACATTGTAAGCTCTACCAGTAGCGCATAAATATCTCTGCCTTTTATTACCTTTTATTTGTGATCCTTATATTTTTGTCAAAGTTTTGACGTGACCTCAAGTTTCCTAAAGAGAATGTTCCTGGGGGAACATTTTGGGAGCTTCTATGTATCCTTCCAGGCCTATGCACTCAGATTTCCAGTGGCAATAAGCATGCCAGGAAAGACGGTGGAAAAGAAGATGATGTGGCTCATGCTGATATTTGGGCTAGACAAGGTCAAGGTGAATGGTAGACTCTCTAGAGTCTTGCATTTAGGGTGACTGGAGAACTTTGGGAAATATCTGAGTTCATGTCCATCTCAAAAAAGAATAAAATGCATCAGTTCCTTTTATCATGAAGGTTTAATCTATTTTTAAGAGCACTGATGGGAGTTTTCCGTCCCTTCCTGACCTAAAAAAAAAAGAGAAAACAGAATTAGGCATTGTGTATCCATCCAGCTAAACTGTAATTTGATATAGAATAAAATACTCTATTAAGAAACATGGAGTTGTTTTCTTTTATTTGCTTTCAGATTTCTGTAAGTCTTCTCTTTGTGCTGCAGTTTCTCTATGTTTGGTTCTTGCCTATCTGTTATTGAGTAGCAAGATTAACAAAGTACTGAGTTTTACAGTAACAGCACTTATACATCTGTTTAAAACAAAAGTTTTTGTTTTACTGGAAACAGTTGCTCATAGTGTACATGGAAGTCGGAATGCCTGGAAACAGAACACAATACTTCTGGAAAAGAGAATGGTGCACTGTAAAAAAATTAAAGTTAAGTGCATTAGCAGAAATAGAGTAGCCAATTATCTTGAAAAATGATTTGGTGCCCTACTAAGTTAGCATTGCAAAACATGACTTTCATGAATGTTATCTGGAGAAAGTGGGTAGAAAAGGTCTTAAAAACAAATTTCTAGTAGTTGGTGAAAGAATGTTCTGCCAACAGCCAGTAAATTTCTCCCAAGTCTGCATTTTAATGGCCCAGATGAGTGGTAACCCTTGACGGGCCTGAGGAGGTGGGGTAGAATTAATGCTAACTCCTTTCTGGAGTCTTGTTTTGTCACGGTTACCAAAAGGCGAGATCCAGCCTTGATCCTGAGCATCATTACATATTTCTTAATGCTTCTAGGCTCAGATCATGAAAAGTAAGAAAAACATTACAGCTAATGTGCGTGTTACTCCTGAGGATATCTGATGGTAGCCTCAAGAAGAGGAATCATCCCTGTTGGACGCTTGGCAAGAATGCATTATAAATCTAGACCTACATGAATCTGGGCTAAAATTCAAGCAAACTTTGTGAAATCATGCTGCAGTAATCACACAGAAGAGTATTAATTTGAAAATTGATGATTAGCCAGTAGTGATGCAGGAAAGTTGAAGGTCATGATTTTGTCCAGGAAAAAAAAAAAAGACAAAATATTCTATAAGCATCATGGAGAAGTCTCACAACCACTAGACCTTTTTCTCCTGGAGGACTTCAACTTACCAGATGTCTGCTGGAAATACAGTATAGCAGAGATAAAACAGCCTAGAAGGTTCCTGGAATGTGTGGAAGATAACTTCCTGTAAGCCAGCTAGGGAAGGTGCCCTGCTGGACCTGTTGTTTGTGAACAGAGAAGGACTTGTGGCTGATGTGATGATTGGAGGCTATCTTGGGCATAGTGATCATGAAATGGCGGAGTTTTTAATTCTTAGAGAGATAAGTCAGGAAAACTGCTATCTTGGAGTTTTGGAGGGCAGACTTTGCCCTGTTTAGGAGGCTGGTTGACAGCATCACTTGGGAGGCAGTCCTGAAGGGCAAAGGAGTCCAGTTCTTCAGGAAGAAAATTTTACAGGTGCAAGAGGGGTTAGCCCCCTTGTGCCAAAAGATGAGCCAGTGGGGAAGATGTCCATCTTGGCTGGACAGACAGCTTCGGCTGGAAGTCAGTAAAAAAGGGAGTTTATGACCTTTGGAAGAAGGGGCAGGCAACTTGTGAGGACTACGAGAATGGCGTGAGGTTATGCAGGGAGAAAATTAGATGGGCCAAAGCCCAACTAGAGCTTAACCTAGCTGCTGCTGTAAAAGACAATAAAAAATGTTTTTATAAATACTTTAGTAACAAAAGGAGGGCTAAGGAGAATCTTTATCCTTTATTGGATGTTGGGGGGAACAAAGTGACAAAGGATGAGAAAAAGGCTGAAGGTACTTAATCCCTTTTTTGCCCCAATCTGTAATAGAAAAACCAGTCGTTTTTTGGGTACCCAGCCCCCTGAGCTGGAAGACAGGGATAGGGAGCAGAATGAAGCCCCACAGTCCAAGGGGAAATGGTCAGTGACCTGTTACACCACTTACACACACAAGTCTATGGGGCTGGATGGGATCCACCCAAAGGGTACTGAGAGAGCTGGCAGAAATGGTCACTGAGCCACTTTCAGTCATTTGCCATTAGTCCTGGCTAGCTGGGGAGGTCCCAGTTGATTGGAAGTTGGCAAATGTGATGCCCATCTACGAAAAGGGCTGGAAGGAAGATCCAAGGTACTAGAGGCCCATCAGTCTGACTTCAGTGCCCTAAATGGTTACGGAGGAGGTCCCCTTGAGTGCAGTCATGTGCCACCTACAGGACCAGCAGGTGATGAGACCCGGTCAGCATGGATTTATGAAAGTCAGGTCCTGTTTGACTAACCTTATCTCCTTCTGTGCCAAGATGACTCACCTAGTGAGTGATGAAAAAGTTGTGGATGTTCTTTACACAGGTGGTGGCTGGTCACAAGTATCCCCAGGGCTAAATATTGGGACCAGTTCTGTTTAATATCTTTAGCAAAGATCTGGACATGGGAATTAGTGCACCCTCACTAAACTTGCAGATGACATCAAGTTGGGTGGAAGTGTTGATCCGCTTAGGGTAGGAAGGCTCTATAGAGGGATCTGGACAGGCTGGATTGATGGGCCAAGGCCAATCATGATGTTCAACAAGGATCAGTGCCAGGTCCTGCACTTGGGCCACAACAACCCCATGCAAGGTTACAGGCTTGGGGAAGAGTGGCTAGAAAGCTGCCCAGAGGAAAAGGACCTGGGGGAAGTTGTTCAACAGCCAGCTGAACAATGATCCAGCTTGTGCCCTGGTGGCTGAGAAGGCCAACAGCATCCTGGCTTGTATCAGAAATAGTTTGAACAGCAGGACTAGGTAAGTGGTTGTCCTGATATACTTAGCAGTGGGGAGGCCAATACTGGGTTTGGTTTTGGTCTCCTCAGTACAAGAAAGACCTTGAGTTGCTGGAGCATGTCCAATAAAAGGCAAAAACGCTGGTGAAGGGCCTGGAACACAAGTCTTACGAGGAACAGCTGAGGGAACTGAGGCTGTTTAGCCTGGGGAAAGGGAGGCTCAGGGGAGACCTTGTTGCTCTCTACAACTACCTGAAAGAAGGTTGTAGTGACATCGGAGTCAGTCTCTTCTCGCAAGTATCAAGTGATAGGGTAAGAGGAAATGGCGTCACATGGTGTCCGGGGATTTTTAGATTGAATAATGGGAAAACTTTTTTCACCAAAAAAGCTGTCAAGCATTGGAACAAGCTGCCCAGGGAAGGGGTGGAGTCACCATCCCTGAGGTATTTAAAAGACATGTACATGTGGCATTTAGGGACATAGGTTTGTGGTGAACTTGGCAGTGTTAAATTAACAGTTGGACTTGATGACCTTAAAGGTCCTTTCCAACCTAAACAATTCTATGGTTCTATATTGCAGTGAGGTCTCAATTCCACATAAGAAAAGCTCCTGTGACTTTGAAAGTTGTTTGGTATCATTTGATTAGTGAAACATTGTATCTCATTCTGTATTACATGTGTAAAGAGCTCCCTATAGATTTCGGTGTTGTTCCTATTCACATCCTATGTGTGTTTCAGGACTTAGTGTTACTTTTGTTATTAATAAGTGATACATTCACTTGCCATAATAGGGAACACTGAGCTGTGTATATCACAAACTCACAGATCTATTAATAATTGCATTGGTACATATTATGTACAAATATAAATAGCAAGTCTACAAAGTCAAGCAGAAAGATAGGAAATTGAAGAACTAGTTGCCTGGGCAATGTTACTCTGTTTCCTTTAATTATATGCATTTTGATCGAGGAGTTAAGGACCAGATTTTTTTTTTTTTTTTTTTTTAAAAAAGTATTATTTCTTCCCTACATGGGGGATGTCTACTGGATTAAAAAACAGTTACAAGTTTACTAACTTACAAAGTGTGAGTTAACTATAATAAGGGGAGTTTGCAGAACTCCTGTAATAACCTTTATCTTTCTTGCGTAAATGGAAGGAAAGGTCAAGATCTGTTCAACTACTATCTTTGTGTGACAGACTTAGTGATAGCTCCATGCTGAATCTTCAGAGATTCCAAGAAAAGCAAACCTCATCAATTTCTCTAATGATTCCACTGAGAGATACTTTTTTTCCTTGGGTTGTATTTTTATCTCACTTTAACAACACCTCTATTACCAGGCTGTCAGGGACCTCATACACAGAATTTATGTTGGCTTTCATAAAGAAAAATCAGAGGCTATCTGAAGGGCAGGCTCTACTTTTAATGTCATTAAAACTAAATGAGTTATTGTTGATACTCGCTGAGGAACAGCAAATAGAATTAGATGGAGAAAAATTCTAGTGATAAGATGATGTGGTGGCTTTAACTGTCCACTGCAGAGAAGAGGTAATTTATAAGCATTGCTTCCTTTAATGTATACATAACCTGTACCTTATGCTGGAGCAGTTGGTTCTATTAATCCTATGGGAGGGATGGACATTATGGAGAAAAGGTTTTTAGTTACGATAATTTGTATTTTTCCAGTATCACTGAGTGCATGGCTAGGCATTTCAGCACTTGGCATCCTCAGCACCTCCAAATGGAGCAGAAGAAAAGACATTGGCTGAATGTACTTGTTCCTTGTCAGAATGTCTGGAGAAAGGTAGTGGTCGTGGAACAAGAGAAGATTTTAAGTACTGTAGTGAAAGATGTTCATCTGTCATGTTCATCAGCACAAGACTGATACCTCTGTTTTGAGGGCTGTATCCTCACGTTTCTCAGGGTACAGTGGGGTGTGACTGAATGCTTTTCAAATCTTACTAAGAAAAGCCTCACACTTTATTATGATAAAAAAGCAGAGATAGGGCAGGACTGTTTCACACACTAGAGGATTCTTACATCTGCATGCTTTACATTTGAATTTATGCTCCTTGCTTTAAACTCTCTGCTTCTGTAGAAGAGGAAGGGAAGCAGTGAAGTGGGATTGAGGATTTCCCTTCTTTCCTTGCTTGCCCAGACTCATAGGAAAAGTGGAGTACTCTGTAGAGAACAGAGTTTATAAAAGTCTGGGAAATAGCTGTTTTATATGGTAATCCCACCTATCTATAGATCTGTGGTACAGATGTCGTCAACTTTGTTTTTTTATGTAACTAAGAGCTCTTTAGCTGTTAACTCCAAAGCTGGAGAAGAGCTGAATATGGAGATCCCACAGCTGATTCTAAGGGCTCAAAGTGTCTGGGAAAAAAAATGAGGTCTTGTATTTCCTGGTAGGCAAGGAAGTGCTACGTATTTTATGTCTGTGGTATGAAGACTGAGAAATTCTTTAAAAACAGATCAAAGGCAGATGCATTTATATATAACATCTTAACATACAAATGTTTTGTTGGGGCATTGTAGGGAGCAATTACAGACAAAGAAGGAATGTTAAAAGAACATTATTAAGCTGTGAAATTAGAAACCTGAAGGATAGAAAATATCATTGCAATCTTAATTAGACCCCCTAATGTGTGTGCAGTAGGAAGGGCTTTAATTACCTGATCGCAAACTATTTTTTGCACAGCATCCTTCACTCCTTTCAGTGTAGAAACCGGATAGTCTTTAATTAATGAGCAACTATTCAATATTTTGTTTTCTTCTCAATGCACACCCTTACATTTTATTCACTGCATACTCTTAAAACCTATCTTGAACAGCATAATGAACAATATAACAACATAAACCTATGAACAACATAATTGTTCATTTCTTGATGGGAAATTCTGAAGTACACTTCACAAGACAATTTATTTCACAAATATTTGCTAATTTTCACACCATCCAAAAGGTTTGATGGGTTATGATGATTTTTCAGACAGTGAATTACGTCACAAAGAAAAAGCATACATTAATTTGGAAGCTATGTTGAGGGCAAATAAAACTGTCTTTCAGCAATTTATATGCACTTGAAGAAAAATTTCAGATTATTTCAGTTGCATATACTAAACTGGTGAAGCAAATCAGATCACAGTATTTTAAATAGATTTTTATTTACTCCCACCTAGCATAGGCTGAAAACAAGACTTAGACCTGTTTTTTAAAAAAAAAAAAACAAACCCAAACCAACAAACAACCCAACAAAAAAACCCCAAAAATAAGTGAGAGCTAGAATGTGCCTTGTGCCAGAGAGATATTGCCTCCCTAGCTGTGTCATTAAGGCACTAAACCACTATCTCTGAGATGGTTGAAAGCTGCATTTAAAATTGTTCCTGTGAATCAGAAAGACCAACCCTGGTGATAGCGAGGAGTAGCAATGAAAATAAACATATCTTCTCTATTCCCAGGAATGAATACTTGCTCTATGTTTAAAAATTACTGTGTGGTAGAGAAGCATACTTCTAGCAGCTGGGGCCTGAACCTTTTGCTGATGAGAGTCATGCTTGCTCCTTTTTGGCATTTCCATCTGCAGAGTTAGCCTGCACTTGTATCCTTTCTACAAGGTGGCCTCACCCAAATAATTTATAGCAAAGTAATATAAGACATTGCCTGAGAGGCAGAAGTGACTTGTTATTTGTAACATTGAGCTCATGTCTCTCACTTATGGATGAATCTCTTAATAACAGGACTAGTGTTTAAAACAAGGGGGTGGGGGCACAAGCATTCACTGAAGCGAGCCAGCTCACTACCCCTTAGGGTACAATTCAAAATGGGGTTACAGGTGGTCCTTCACTTTCCATTTTAAATGTCCATATTCCAGATGTGAATAAGGGTCAATAAGGATTTCAGCCTGAAATTACCAAATTGTGGTTCAAAGCCGTAAAATATCAGTTAATGTAACTTGCTTTCATAGTAGACAGTAGGAACTCTTCCCATAAATCAGGGATTTTTTTAAATTAATTTATTTTTATTAAATGTAAACAGTATTTTAGAATGAAACTCTTCATTGTCTTTTACCTATAGTTTGTTACCATAAAACTGGTATCTCATAGTTGGCAGTTCCTTCTGTCCATGAGGTGGAGGGGATATTAAAGTATATTCTCCCAGGCCTTATGAATGAAACATTTTTTCTGGGTTCCGCTCCTTTTCCTTGTTTGCTGCTGACCCCCCCAAGCTCTGCAAGGATGAAGGTGTTCAAGACAACATCTGCTTTGCTGAGTAACTGCATATAACAGTAGAGCTTTCCAGGAAAATTATCCATTGCTTACTGAAACCAGGGTCCTTCAGAAATAATAAATGACCATATAATAGAGAGAATGGGAGGGGAATGACAGTATTTCCTAGCTAGTATCTACTTGGCAGCCTTAGTATTTTTGACACAGGATGATGGACGTGTACATACGTGGAAGCCCTATCGTGCAGTGTCATTGAATCTTGCATGGCTCATATCTAGGATAACATGCTATATCTGCTAAGATAACATACGTATCTGCTGCAACAAGCAGCTCCTTCTTTTTCCTTGTCTGACCATTGGTAAAAGGTCCTGAAAAACTACTCAGACATTTTTCAGAAAGACCACAGAAGAAAGGTGATAATTTTGAAATGAGAATGGCCACAGCAAAATGACACTGTTTCTTCTGATAGCTCTGTGAACTCTGCAGTCTTGGGAATAATCTGCTCTTTGTCTATGGGCAAGGTCTAGGAGAACAGATCTGAAGGGAAATGCAACCTTTGGAGGTGCTCTCGCTTATACTTCCTAGGATGCCTCCGTACAAAATTAAATCCTGTCCCTTGCGGAAGAAAAACATTAATCTGTGATGGAAAATTTAGCATCCTAATTGCTAGCAATTTTGCCTTCAATCAAAAGCACACAGAGCAGCCACAGGGAAGAATAATAACGGTCTCTGGATTATACTTAAATCCACTGAAATGTGACACTCCAACTTGTGCCAGTAATTTCAGGTTCTCGCCAGGTAAGCAGCAGGTTTGTCTTGACAAAGAAATAAGTTACTCCAGGTTTAAAAAAGCATTATGTCATTTGAACCCATCATACTTACTTAGCACTATCAGAAAATAGTTGAAGTCTCAGTCTGTACCTTTTTAGGTGATACGCTGGAGTGTGGTGACATTGCAACGGCTTGAACTTGGCTAGAGATGCAATAACCAAACATTTGTGAATGTCACTTTGTGGCATTCACTTGGAAGGAAATTACATAGTAATGCTGAATTAGCCCTTCCCCTGTACGACCCAAGATGAGCTGGAGTTGAGTGATTATAGTGTCAGAATGAGAAGTAGTTCAATAGCATATAAGGTGTGTAATTTCTGTGGGTACCTAAGGACTTGTACAGCACAGGCTGCGCTGTTAGTGATCACTTGTGAAAGGAAATACGATTTCCCAACTATCTGTAATAATATTAAATATAATTCGTGTTTTTGTATTCATTGCTAAGCATTATGCAGACTTGGCAAGTCAGTAGGGACAAACCAGAGTTACTTTAAGCTACGCTGAGCACTGAAACACAAGAAAGTCGGACTCCAGACTTAAAATGTAGATAGTAGGGTCATAAGCAGGAAGTTTGTGGAGTAGGTGGAATGAGCACACTGCTGTCTTGGAAATTTTGGTGACAGGTTGTAGCTTAAGAGAGTCTTTCTACTTCAGTTGCTTTCCAGTATAAAGTGCCATATTACTGCAATAAATTAGATACATTTGCTTGTATGCTGTTTCAAGGGACACTGTTGGATGAAGCAATTTTGGAAAAACTCATACTAGTTGTCTGCCTTTCTGTGCATTACAGAGTTTAAGTTGTCCCATTTTTTTTTAAATGTTCGTTGTCCATCTCTTATGCCTACCTGCATGCATTTTAATACACCTGTTCACCGCTAAAACCAATTCCAGTAGTACTGCTGTTTTCCCCGAAATAGACTCCAAGAGCATCTTTATCATCTGCAGTGTGAATTGTTTGTTGTAATAGGAAGCTACTTTGCTACAGTACTGTTACATCCCCCCAAAACATAATTGTGACTGAAGACATACAGTTCTGAATCATGAAATGGAAGGCACAAGAGTTTAGGTGTGAGTGAAACCAGTTTTCATTTTGCATGCACACACACATGAAAACCATCAAGAATTGTGATGACTACATGCAGTGTCTTTTGTTTGCAACAATGCCAAACCAAACTTTAAGTGTGGGTTAAAATATGGCCCAGTGAAATGAGCAGAATTTCAGTGATGAAGCAATGTATTGCTGAGAATCATTTTAGCTATTTCTTTAGATATGTTCTCAGAAGGTGATATTGTATATGTATTCAGCAGTTGGGTCTTTGAGTGTTGTCATCCAAAGCAGCATAAACCTTAAGAGGTGTGGCAGCTTCATCCCTTCACAGCACTGTTAGCCACTACATGTTGCTGAATAGACTCCTATTCTCCAACCCATTTTGCCTTGCAAATCCAAGTTGGTTGCAGCAGCCTCCTGCAGCGAGCAGTCTGAAGGCCAAGGACTGGCAGAGCCCTCAGGTGGGGCTGGTGAAGAACACTGAGTTAGCATGATCAAGACATGTCAGTGCTATAGAAGATGTATAAATAACCTTGCCAGTGGTTGTTGAAAGCACCTATGAAATGGTTTTCATACTTGCAGCACTTGATAATGATAGTTGTACATCAATAGAGAACAATGGGCATAATTGTCGGTGACATAAAATAACGCTGCAGATAGTCAGTAGGGCAGACTTTTACTCCTCAATACTGATTTTTGACTCCTCAGTATAGGTTAGTTGCGATTCTGACATCTAGAAATTTTGAGCTTTGTGCCACCTGTGCTACCTCTCACGG
>JANHGB010032876.1:0-47987 GCA_026283785.1 Coracopsis vasa | reverse complement strand
TTTTGTTTTGTTTTGTTTTTTTGTTTTGTTTTTGTTTTTGTTTGGTTTTTTTTTTTTTTTGTTTTGTTCTGTTTTTGGTTTTATACCTATATCTTTATGTCAATGCTCTAATCAGAGGAAACTGAGCTCCCATTGCTACTTAACTGATGATCAGTTTTCCTCATCTCCACCATGGCTGCTTATTTTCTTAGAAGTTTTAAGAACTTAATAATTTTGAGATCATCTCTGCCGTATTAGATTTGGTAAAAACTGGCTGCACATTCAGAATATATTAGGCATGTGTAGGCAAGCACTTTAAACCAGACTAAGAATAATCATTGGTGAAATACTTCAAGTGGGGTGACAATTGCAGTTGCTGTAATCACAGGAAACTGATTGAGTATTGTAGCAAAGAAGAAAACTTCAGAGAAGTGTGACACCGTAAGGATAAACTTATCCTAAACTCAGTACTCTGAATGCCTTGTAGCAGCATATTCTAGTACTGGGGCAAATGCCTTCATCCATCATGATCTGACTGAAAGATGAAGTAAATGGGATTAATTCTTGTAAATTCCTTAGGATTTGGGTTAGGCTGTTAGGAAAACAGATACTGGATAAATCTACCAAACAATTCCACAATGTGGTTGATGTGAACTCTCATCACACTCCCAGCCAGCTGGGCATAAGTCAGATCTAGAGCAGAGCCACAGTTAGCATGGCAGAGAGCCCACGCTAATAAGGCCTGCAGAAAGGCAGAGTATATTATCCTGAGCTCAGAACAGTACTGCTGCAGCCATAAGGCTCCTGGCCAGCTTGGCACTTCAGTTGAATAAACATCACATCTGCCTGGCAAAGTACTCCAACATCTGCCTGAAAAATCCCACATAAATACACCCATTGCTGAGCAGTTACAATCATGTCATATTCCTTACAAACAAAATGTGACTGCACTACAAAAGCCCCTAAATATTTGTACAGAACTAGAGCTCTAGAAATAATTACTTGGCTAATTTTTGATAGTCTGGAGATGATGTCTTATTACTCTACAATGTCAATTGCTCAAGTACTACTAAAGAAGACACTCCAGAAACATTAAGTGTCTTCTCATAATCACACTCCCAAGAGCTGTACTTGTCAGCCATGTCCGTAAGTGGTTTCAGGATAATCGCTCTAACCTAAGAAAACTGTATGTCAAATTCCACAGAACCCTTGAAAATCAACTGACACTTTTAAAATGCGAAATTAGGATTTTTGGATTGATACTTGTACTTTCTACCTTTGCAGGTTCCCTTCCCTACCAAATAATGTGTATATTCTATATGGTAGATGGTCATTCCGGAGCATTATTAAAGTATCCATAATAATTCCTATCTTGAAGGTGCTGATTATACAGGCTCAATCTTAGAGTCCTGATCCCTTCACATTCCTCCCAGTGGATGGTAAGGAGGCTCTTTTCTCTACAGATATTGACTGATACCTGAAAGGACCCATCCTACGTTTTGAATCTGATGAACACCATAAATCTCCTGCAGTTCAGTACCAGGTATTTTCCAGGAGGAAGACCACTGGTTTCTGTCTTGGTTCTATTTTCAGCTTTTATTTTCAGTTGCTTTACGAACGGCAAATTTCATCTTGGTGATTTGATATTTGAACATCAATATACTAACCTAGACTGAGTCTTAGTTTATTTTTCTCTCCAGTGCATAATATGACCTTCCTATACGAATTCAGTTAAACAGTTCTGAGCTCATGCAAACATTCCAAGCAATCCCTAAATATTCAGGAGTTTAC
This sequence comes from Coracopsis vasa, assembly GCA_026283785.1. NCBI lineage: Eukaryota > Metazoa > Chordata > Aves > Psittaciformes > Psittacidae > Coracopsis > Coracopsis vasa. The sequence continues at coordinate 46,217 of JANHGB010032876.1, read as the reverse complement.
TGCAGATTTTTTTCTCCACCATCCTACCTTTAGTAATGATTTATTTTTTTTTTAATAGATTTGGAATGCTTCCTTCGAGTCTTTCAAAATTCCTTATGCTTTTCTTACTTATACCCATATAGGTCTCGGTAATATCCACATCGTAAAAAGGTTACCAAATTCAGATCAAATATCAAACATGCAGATTTGATGTTATAATCAAGGACAAGAAAACAAAATACTAGAGAGGTTAGATTAAATACACTTGCATTCACTCATCACGTGAACCATGCCCCTGACAAGCTGCAGAATGTGAAGATTCACTTAAATTCTCCAAAACTATTCCCACTTTTCCCTAAAAAAGTGCAATTCCCAGCTCCAATTTTAGGATGACAATCTCAGAAACAGGGTTCTACCCCAGGATACTAGGATCTGGCTGGCTATTAATAAAATTCATAATAGTAGCAATTTGGACTCACTGATACACAAAAGTGCAGAAAGTGCAGGATAAATGCTAGGTGAAGCGTTAGTGTATATATACCCAACCTGGCCCACATCCTGTCAGTTCCAGTGTCTGTGTATAGGTTTTTCCCGTGGTTCTGGTTCCAGCTGCACACTCAGGGACAGTTCAGATCTATCTATAATTACCTTACATGCATGCCGTGCAACAAAATCCATTTTAATATTGACCTTTAACCTCACATAGAGAGATACACCAGCTCTTCTAGGACATAAACTTCAATTTTTCTTGCCAAGGATTTCCATATGTCTTCAGTTCTTGTTAAAATAGGAGGTGTGGGGGGGAAATTTTAGCAAAGATGCCTTGAGTCAGGGTCATATATTAGGACGAACATTTGGAGGACACCAAGTCTACCGTGCAGTGCTATGATTCCACAGCACCTTGAGAAAAACAACTGCTCATTAAAAAGGAATTCCTATCTGCAGCGACAGCAAAACAGAAAAGTGCTACACACGGATTTAACAGCCACATGTCCCACACATATGAAAATCACAGATGGTACATTTCCAACCAAATATAGGTGTTCCGGGTATCTGCTGCTACACAGTAAACAAAACTCACATTAAAATAGAGAAGAAAGGCTGACTAGGAAAAAATTAAACTTGAGCAAAACCAGCAATGATGATACAAATAGAAGAGGACACTATTTTTCTGCATTAATCCAGTGGTTCCTGTAGCCCAGAAAAAAACAACCAAACAAAACCCAAAAAAACCCAACGAATAACTTCAAAAGGCACACTTTCTAGAAAGAAAACTAGTATTTTTTTAAGTACAGTTGATAAACACAAGGGACTATATTAATTCACTCATCTTTCAAAACCAGTGGACAGGATGAGAGCAGGGATGGATATGGCTAGAAGGGTCTAAAAAATTTAAATAATAGTTAAAAGAAATCCAGACTTACTTCCCTTAAGTAGAAGGGTTGTCTTTTCCTCTGTGATGCCCCTTATTCTAAGTGTAGATTCTGTCAAGTTCATGAACAGGCAGCTAAGCTAGCAAACTTTCTCTTTAATTGTAAACTCAGTGTTTCACTGCCAGAAGTTTAATTACAATTAGAGACACTAAATATCAGTGGAACACCATTCTCTTTGGTTTTCTAAACAGATCTAATAAAGGAAGTAGAACCTGTATTTACAAATATGCCTATAACTGAGTTTGCCCCTGGACAAAAAATAAGGAGACTTGATTCCCTCTCACCACTATCTCACCCCATCCCTCAAAAGGGCTAGATCTAAATATTGAAATTGGAGGAAATACTTCTCTGACCCATAAACCTCATTCTCTTATACCCTGCCTTATGTAACACAGGGTTATATGCCCCTTTTTCAAGTCTGACAAAACATAATGGCCTCTACAGAAATTGATGCCCTCATGGATGTGTCTCAGAGAGCGAAAAGGGAACGTTTTCTCTTTCCTTTAATTTGCCAGCCTGAGAAGCAGCAACAGCACAAGTCGGATACCGTACCAAGATACAGCATACAGCACCAGCACAAGTAAATTCTAGTGTTCAAAAGTTATTGCACAGGACATAAAGAGTTTATAAAAGCAAAATGAGAACAGTTAAATGCCTGATCTGGCACACAAAATATGGTATCAGTACGAGGCAACCACTCAAGCTTCTCATCTTTGACTAAGCAGTGACAACACTTAACTGAGTCATGGTGATAATGGGGGTTGGAAAATTATGCCATGGGGAGTCACCTTCTGCAGAGACTGTGAAAAATGTCTACAAAAATTAAGGGAAGGGGAGGGACCTCTGCAGGAGCTGTGTTCCTTCATCTTTTCCAAAGAAAATTAGACCTCTTATTTCCTGCCTTCAAGGGAGTTTTTGTCTTCTCTTTCAAAGTTCCTCTGTATTAGTCTCAAAAGCATAGTTCTTTGAAGAAGGCTCTAAAACATTGCCCTTTTAAAGTGGAAATATAAAGCTCTATTTTAAGCTATTTTCAACGAAAACCCCATCGTAGCATGGTCTTTTCCTCCTCACCATCGCATTATACTTTCTACTTAATAGTATCTGGTTTTATTTCTTTTACCCTGCTTTAAACTATTTTATTTCTATAGTGTTGCTGTACAGTAATCCTAGTTATATCTTACTGTCATTCATTTTTACTACATCATATAGCACTCTGCAAAATAATTTTATACAACACTTGAGTATGTCTGCATATAATACTTGGATTATGTTTTCATTCTCATTTTGTATTCTGCCTTCAGCACTATGCAATGCTCAGCGATTGTCAACGGGAGGATTTCCAGTGACTTAACAGAGAGCCAGATAATGCCTTTCACTGCTGGGTATGAGCTTTATTTTGGTATTTTACCCAACTGTATGGAATTTAATTAAAACAAACAAACAAATGAAACCCTAACAGACAAACAAAAACCCACCACTCGAAACAACAAAAAAAAATTCACTCCCTCTACTCTTCAAGTAAGGTGTAATTTTTCTTTTTCAATAGAAGAGATTTACTTTCTCTGTTGTTAATTTACTGATGGTGGGGGAGGACTAAAACAAATAGCCTACTTTGCTTCCACCACCCTCCCATTCATTTTGTAAACAGGTAGCAAGCAACAATTGTAAATTTCTGTCATTTTTCAAGTAACAAAGAATAACACCCTAGAGCAGTAAATTCTGGAAACAAGTTAGTTCCAGTTGGGATACTCTTGTTTTTAATTTTGGAGACATCAAGTTTAATAATCATTGACAAACAAGGCCTGATCTTTCTGATCACTAATACATGTCTGTAGATAAATCTGTGTATCTGTATGCAAGCCCTGATGAGTATGTGCATGCACTGGTATATTTATTTGCATATACATTTATACATTTTTATCCTAGTCTCACACAAATTAAAACTGCTTTCACAGTGCTATTATTTCTTTTCACTTGTTCAAAAAAGCGTTAAAAAAAAAAAAGCCAAAGTAGTTTACAATAAAAGGAGAAGATGTAATAATCACAGTAATCACCTAAATTGGGACCAGCTTTTTAACAATTAAAAAAGTAGACTTTCTCAGACTTCACTACAAATACAACTTACAACTAAGAACATTTTCTAGCTGTCAGACTTCAACCTGTTATTTGCTACTGTGGAGAATTCTTTTCTCAGCTCCCAGTGTGCTTTTCAGGGGGCTACTAAAGGAAGGTGGAATGGGAGAAAAGACATCCCTGTCTTTGTATAATAAGTTATTTTTCATAATTCTAAAATAAAAATTTCCACTAGGATAAACACTTAATTGTTTCCATCTCAACTGCAGTTAAAATTATGCAGTTGAGGGCCACTGTAAGATGACTGTGAAAAACAAATTCATGGACTTGAGATGCTAAGGCTCACCAAAATCCTGATATATGCACCTGGTGGTGACATGCCAGCTGTGGCTACAATGACAAAAGAAAATACAGAAGGTGGGAATAGAGTAGATCTGCTTTCTGTGATCAGGACCAAGCCACTATCAGATTCAAAAAACCAGAAGAAAGAACTAGCTGCAGCCTAACCTTAGTGTCATGTCATATTGTACAAGGAGTATGTATTTATATAGTAGAAATGTATATAACCTAGGAGTAGTGTGAGAAAAAATAAACAAAAAGTATTTGACAACTCACCAGGCAGGCATGGCAGGAGGTAGAGGATCAGTAACAGATGGTCTTTGTGCTGATGAGCTACTGGTGGGAGCAGTATCAAGGTGTGTTAGAACTAAAATATACCTACTGTGTGCAGATAGACAAGAGAAAAATAAAAGTGTGTCTAATGGTCTCTGCCTTATCTTCTTCTTCCAGTCAACCCCTATATTTCACACATACTATTCACAGCAGCAGCATGTCCTCCTTCTGTAGCTCAACAGGTTTAAAAAAAATAAAAAAACCCATATAAACTAATCAATAGAGAAGTAACCCTGCTCTGACTAGACCCCTATGCCACCAAACAGCACATGGCAACACAGAGTCATTTTACAGGAACCTCATTGTCTTTCACAACAGGTTACACTGGGAGGGGCAAGAATGAGCTCCACTAACAGAGTGGGGCTCTGGGCATGCTTAGCTTTTTGGTTTTTGAAACAGGGACCTTTGTAGCCATAAAAGAGATCACTTCTGCCTTGCAGTCATGCAGGGCCAGATGAGAGTCTCGCTCATATCCATTATTACTCCCCTTTTTCAAGGACTGCTAGAAAATACAAGTAGACCAAGTTGAAAGCAAGATACTAGAGTGGGTCCTGTGCATCCACTGCAATTTAGCTTGTAAACTAAATAAAACATACTGCAAAGGGAAAAAATATAGAATTAAAAATCAAAACCTTATGATTTGAACAAGCCTTACAGATATAAAGCACACAACTTTATTTTGGATAATAAAAAAAATCCTCATTCCTTCATTAACCTTTATTCTTTTTTTATTAGTAGTCTTGGCACCATGACTGTGACCTGAACCCAGCAGGCTGCCCAGGCAATGACATTTCAGAGACCTGCAAAGCAGCACAGTCCATGTCAGTTGAACACTATCTTGAGTTTTTGTCCTTCACAGCAGGAAGAAAGCTGTCCAATTCCTTTTGTACTTTTGAGAAGAAGCTGAACAAAAAAGGCAGTGGAAGGTGGCAGGGCAGCAGGGAGATAAGGAAGTTGATTAGAAAGAAAAAATAGATTGGAAAATATTCGACTGACATTTCAATAATCTGTGAAGCAGACACCACATCTTAGGCAAAACATCAGATTATACCTATTTGCTCTCCAATTAACAGTCTCAGTGTGGAGAACATTAGAAAATAAATTAGATTTTAGATGCTACCTCTTCCTTCTTTTATGAAGGACATTAGAAAAGACTGTGATAGTTATTTTAGACACAGATAGGCATAACACAGGAAAGGACCACAAGAATTCTTTTAGTTCATCCTTTTCCCCCAATACTTTGATTAATCATTGAACGCCATCTTTTACTAGTCTGTCTATGCATTGATTGGTTCTCACTGGTGAACCTACCATGAAGAGTACTCAACCATCTTTAAAGAGCATATGCCTAACTACTGGGATCTCTGTAGTCAACAGGAGACAAATGCTCTGTCAGAAGACTCCTGGCAGATTAAACATAAAATATCTTGTTTGGGGGTTTGACTGTTCTGATAGAATTAACTCTACAGTAATAAACATTACCTTTATGTTTCAGAAACAAGAAGTTGATCATACTGCAAATGAGACAATCCCCACTGCTTGCAGTCTGCAGTCTAGACTAGGGAGAAAAGGCTGAGTGCAAAACAGAAGTCTAGGCTTCAAAAAAAGGGCTTACTTATCTCAGGCATATAAATTTATCAACTTCACATGAACTAATAAGAAATCTGTGGTGAAGTCAAGAATTCAATTGAGATCTCACCGAGTTCCAGGACAGTGACTTCTTTAATACAAGTGTATAAATGAATAATAAAAAGACCCATGTAGAGAAGTTTCATATAAAGATTAAATCAGAGCTATTATGGCTGGAAACACATCTACAAAGGCAAACTGGGGCGCCTGTTTTTCTTCAATATGAGAAATTTCAAGATACTAAGAATATTAAGTTAATTTGGACCTTCACTATGTCCTATAGACTCACTAAGTAAACATGAAAAACAAAACAAACCAGGAAGGAGACGAAAGAAATTATTAATTCAGTCAAACCCAGCGATATCTGAAAAAGCCTTTTTCTGTCTAAGGGCTCTATTTAAAATTCACCAGGTGCCACTTATGGAAGACATAGAATATGTGAAGAAGAAGCCAAGATGGAAGACACTGTCAGTTGTAAGATCAAAATGAAAAAGCGTGGTGAAAATATAATATTAATGATCTACAAGCATTTAGATTAAATAATATTTTGATATCAGACAAACTTGGAAGGTTGAGTTTTAAAAAATCATTCATACAATACAGCATTCAAAAACTGAGTAGTAGCCACATTGTTTTCCAAACACATTTGCACCATGAATGGAAAATTCTTGTTTTTAACAGAATTCATTATGTTGCATTTCATGTTTTCATTTTAATTGATAGTTCAGTAGTATGGCTGGTTTCTCCCTTTCTTCCACAACAGAATTGCTTAAGCAGACAAAAGTTAAGCTCAGTTCTTTTGATTAGTAAAAAACATTGTCTCTAGTGTTAACTAATTTCTTTCTCATAATGCAGAGAAGGAAACATCTCTCTTTGTATGTAAGTGCTTTAACTTAATTAATGTGCTATAACTTAATTAAGTTCTCTTAATTAATGCTCTAAGTGAATTTTTAACATGCTTTCAGAAAATATAAAACTAAGGTATTTTCCATCTACAGAATTTACACATGTGATATATTGTTTCAGACCCTAAGAAGGGTTTCTGTAGCACTGTTGATATAGAGCAAAGTGAACCCACGAAAAAAAAAATCTCCTGCATGATGTCACACTTCAAATATGTTTGCAAGAAATGAGACAAAACATAGGACAAAATTTAAGAGGGTGTCTTAGTAAACTTAAATTTATATACCTTTTACATAGGTACTATTTTCCAAAGATTTTCAGGAGCTGCTGAATGATAGCTGTGACAGGCCCATTAGTAAGATAAACCAGTATGTCCTTAACTGCTTTGACAGTGACTACAAATAAGTGCTTTGACCAAAGGAAAGAGAATTGTAACTTTGATAACACTGTTTATTAAGCCTGGGTTGATGCAGCAGGGTAACATTGAATTATTCTCATGTCTTGTTTATTTCCCATGACATGTCAGCAGGAGTACTGTGCTGTATCAAAAATAAGAGCCTCTAAGGTTAGGTATGAACTGGTGGCCCTGGGATCAAGCGCCTCTAGGCTGAAGGGTCTGAACATGCACCACTGACTCAGTGCAAGACCCAGTAGTACATTGGTTTTGCTGTGCCTTGATTCTGGGGGGAAATACACTGTATGTGAACCAGAAGGTATTGAAATTAGCAGGTCCTAATTCTGAACAACCTGAGTATCAGGATTGTAAAGTGTGCTGAAGCCTGCATCTATTTAATCTAGATACAACACGACAGATAGTCTGGATTTATACTGAGCACTGGCTAGAGAGAAGTCTATTGAGTCCACTGAATCTCAACCAGGATTTATAAAGTCGGATTGCAGAGCTTGTCATAAGATATTTCCAGTGTTACTTCTCCTTTCATAAAAAAAAAAAAAAAAAAAAGAAGAAAAAGAAAAAAGAAAAAAGGAAGAATATGACACCTCATTGGTTAAATGGTTTACATGCCAGCGTTAGAGAAAATTCTTCTTTCAGTGATTTTAATCTGCTTGAAGAGAAAAGCATGTGGTCATCCTGGACTTTAAACTTTTTATTTTCTCTTATTCTCCAAAAGATATTTCTTGCTAAGGTTTATTTGCAGTTCACCAATAATTTTTCCTTGCATCAGAAAGGATGATTTCTCTTCTACCAAATGAGAAACATTCTTCTGAGGGATAACTGACTTCATTTCCATCTTCGTAAAAATTCAGAGGTAGAAATCAGAATTGTTTTCGCAAGGGTTGTCTAGTGGTGCAGTAAGGACATAAATGAAGAACCACATCTCTTCGTTGTCCTGAACATGCCAGGTACAACTCCATTTTCTACTCTGATACCCAAATTTCAGCCTTCTAGAAACCATTGTTGTGTTATCACCTTGTCCTTTCCTGTGGGCTGAGCAAGAATCACCATATCACAGCAAACTGCTGGACCAGGGCTTCACAGATAAAAAAAAAAAAGCTATCAAAAGACACTTTGTCCTATTAGGCTGTGCTGATAATGCTAACTATTAAGGTGGTCATAACGACTATATAGCTTCTTTACACTACTCTAATTCGTCTTTTTCTTGAATTTTTCCTACTTGCACTAGATTACATCTCTTCTAGGATCAATGACACCTGTTTGCCCCTGTTGCAGCAGGAGAGAAGCTGATCCCCAGTGAGGACTAGGGAAAATGAAGTTCCAGGAAGCAGCATATTTTGAAACAAATGCTTTAGAAAAGGCAATAGCTTCAGTAAAAATCAAGAACTGGCAGCTGATACAGGGAGAAAAGCCTGTGAAAATTAAAGATTTAAGAGGAATTAAAACTAAGAACCACAACCAGCACCTAGACCCTGACCCAAACAAGTGTGGCGTTGACAGTGATAGCTACTGTCATCACCAGGATGTGGACAGAGAGTGCATAAGACACAGCTGGATTCAGTAATGCTGTAAAGCCTCTAGGAAATACTAATGGCAGGAAAGAAGCAAGAAAATCAACATCATTAGCAACTGATTAGGGGTTGCAGGGTTTATACAGAAAGTCCACATACATGGGCACGTTTCTTACTTCTTATCTTTGACACTTAATATTGCCTTTCATGTATCAATAAATCCTTCCTGTATACACATAAAAATCACTGAAATTACAAGAATCTTTACATAGATTGAAACCTCTGCTGAGATGTAAAGGCAGAAATAACAATGGAAGCTCTTGCTTCTGCTAGACAAAGCAAACCATCCAAATGTATGAAAAGGCACCTTCACTTTACATGAAGAGAGGACAACAAGAGAAAGGAGCAAATGCAACTTGTCTGAGAGCCCAGAATATGTACACAGGATGTGGTTATTCCCATCTGAACATAAAATACTACTTAGCATTACAGTACACAGGGGCTTTTCTCAATTCAGGACAGACAGGCTGAATTGTAAGAGTTCACAGTGACAATGCACTTTATCTGCAATATGCAACAAATGGAGGAGAATGAAATAAATATTCCAATTGCTAAGAAAAGCAAAAGACAGTCTGAAAATATGATTTTATCCTAGCTCATTCTTCTTTGACTAATTTTCGACTGAGTTGTTAAACTTGTTACCTAGAGCATCCTTTCCCTAAAATTTCATATCTTTAGGGAGAAACAAAAGTTTTGTACACAAATTCTGAAATCAGGATGTCAGGTGCTTTCACTTCTCTTGTTTTCTAAACATGCTTGCTTTTGTAAATATTTCATGGTTAGGTTGGAACAAGTCTCTCTTAATTGTAGATCAGCTTCATGAGCCAGGGTTTTGTAAACCTTCCCCAACATGTTTGTTTTGTTTCTGTTGTTTTTTCGTTTGTGTTCCCCCCCAAAGGAGAACATTAATGCCAAAGGCTTGCATGTCACCACTTTCTATGAGAAAGATGAACATGTTTGGTCCCTTGAGTTGCTCTACCTAACTGAAGGGTAGAGACCAGCTGTGACAGTTTTCATATTACAATTGCTTGTTCTTCTCTACTGTTGATAGGATTGGAGATTTGTTTTGATAAGGCACACTGCTCAGTTCCTCCAACCTGTGTTTTGCATTTGAGGTACTGAATCAAATAAGATTTCTTTTGCCATTTGTAAATCTTCTTGAAAGTGTTCAATCTGCAGCAGGAACAAGGCATTTACCTGTCTTGATCTTATGTGGGATAGTCTCCAAACTGACAGACTGTGCTGTCTTATCCATCTCCTCTGTTGACACCTCCTGAGAGGATGGTGCATGGACGGAGTACTTCAGCCTATTAAGTGGCCAACAAAAAGCTGCATCATTTACTGCTTTAAGCACATAAAATCCACAGATAGAAACTCAGGGTTTCTCTAAATGTTAGCCCACAAAAATATGTGAAGAGCATGGTCAATGGAAACCCTTGTGAGAGCTCTTCTCACACTGATGATGACCCACCTGTTTACCTACTAACAATCTGTATGTTTCTTCAGTAAGCACAACATTAATCTCTTCATGGGGTGTAAAAGAAGAGATTCCTTTGGTGCATCTAGAGACTTGGCTACTGTCCACCCCTCTCTTTTTCCAGAGATGCATGAGGCACAAATGATGGGGTCAGAACAAGGAATATTAACTGACATAGGACTTTGTTTGCAGAAAGATTCCTGCAGAGAAAATCCTGTTTATAAAACCTAATACAAAAAAATGCATTTTGTGTAAACTTCCTTTGCCTGTGTGCTCCAGGATACAGAATACTTCACCATGTGAAAATAATACTGCAGTTCATATATATATTTGCATGTATCAAGGTGTGATATCCCAAAGCCCTGGAGTCTGGAGTTTCTGTTCCATTAAAAAAGCCAAAACCAATGACCATTAGTGAGTCTGTGGCTTCACTTATACAGACGATCCTGAAGACTCAAATGTCAAAACATGATATAATACAACTGATAAAGTTTTCAAAGTTATCTCCAAATCAGAAATCAACACTTTTGCCACCCAAACCACAGTTGATAATTATGAAAATCCAACTGCAAACGCTCAATTTGAGAGGAAGGGCAAGGGAAATATACTGGTGTGGATTCTGAAATAACAATAGTAATTTATGTAAATTTGCACTGCAATTATTTTAAATATTATCATACACTTCTCTGATGTTTACTGCTACTTACTCCTTTTAGATATTTCAGTAATTGAGTTCTTCTTGTAAAATAGACTTTTAACTTTTTTGTTAACACTAAAATAAGTAAATGAATGATGGAGGAATATGCTTATGTTGGTAAAACACATTGTTCATTTCCCCAAAACAATGATTTTTACAGTGCCAGCAGACACTAAATAAATGAGATTAAAAGATGGAGAGAGTGCTTACACTTCTTGTAACTGATTTCCAAGTAAGCTTCATATTAGAACCTGTGTTTCCAAGGAAATGAACATCCTACCATAATACCAGGTCATGTTTCTCATTCAGGATAGAATATTTATAAAATATATAGTTATAAATACAAATTATGTAATTAAAAATAAATATAAATAGATCTGTGCATATTATTTTAGGAACCAATGAAATTCAATAGGTCAGATTGTATTCAGCACAGAGATAGAAAATATTTCTGTAAATAAACTTACAGCATCCTGTGTACAAAATTGCTCTCATCTAAAAATCACCCATTTCATACAGAGACCTTACAAGGTAAGTTACATCTCAAAAGATAATGCTGATTATGTGGCAAATCATAGAATGGTTAGGGTTGGGAAGGACATTAACATCATCTAGTTCCAACCTCCCTGCCATGGGCAGGGAGAGCCACATTTTAAAACAGAAGCAGTAATAATTCTACAAATATTTTACAGGTATGCACAACCTTGCAGGGTGCCTTCCAGGCACATTTCTCCTATTGTCTCAAAAAGGACCACACTGTATGCAATCTATCTACTAGTATCTTCTATGCAGGGTGAAAAGCCAGCCTCAGCCTACCATCTACTAAAGACATTCCGCTCCTTGGAGAAGAGTAACAAGACAACAGCCACTTACAGGAGGAGGAAAATGTAATTTACAAGAAAAGAAAAGAAAATAAAGGCAGAGATTATACAGCTGGTAAGAAAATCCCTTCCAGAGACTACTACAGAGTACAATGAAAGATAGTAGAACCCCAAATCTGCAAATTCAAATTAAAATAATACTTACAAAGAATTAATCAAACCTATAACGATTTGAAAATTCAATCTGTAAATATGGTAGGTAACCCAATTTGCAGTTTCTGAGAAATGTTTGGATTAGTTGGTACTGGCGAACAAAGAAGTTCAAGATCTCTGCGTAGCCTTTGATGAGAGGGAAGAACTTCTAGGAATCAAAAGGGAAGCCTATACTAAGCAGGGGGAAAATTACACTCTTTAAAGCCAAACATGGCTTATCTTCTCCTAAAAGACATCAGACATAATGGACTGAAAGCAAATATTACAAGGTGAGATCCTGTGACCTCCAGTACACAGAAGATGTGACTAACCACTAACCTGCCCTATCAGCCTTCTCTGGCCTTAACATCTGTGTGAGCATGAATGTACCAATTTAGCAGTAACAATAACTTTTCTTTAAAAAGTCTCTGTGGAACATTTTAATTAGTTTGGTCTTGTGGCTTGTCTAAAATGCTTCTGACAGCACTGTGTACATTACAGCAGTGTTATGAATGCCTAAAAATATAAAATCTAATTATGGTAGCTGCACAACTGAATAATGAGAAGCGAGTGTGACTGATAAGAAATGAGACAGCAGGCTAACAAGCTGAACCACTGCAGTTCAAAGGACTAACAGAGGTCTAAATGAAATACCTGTGGTATTGCTTGGAGGAAGATATGTGGACTAGGATATATGAACATAACAGCATTTAAAAAGATACGGTATGAACTGAACTGAATACACAGCAGTGCTAATTATTAGAGCAGACACTTAGCATATGGATAAAATAAATAGCTAATAAGAATATAAAAGAGTGAAAATGATTGCTAAAGACAAATACACCTGATGTAGTGAATAGGAAATTACTTGCTGTAGATAAGCAAAAACTGTGACTCCAGTTCTTTGGGTTCATGCTGCTGAAGAGTCAGACCTCATTGAATACTACATGGTAACTACCAGACAGTGTTGTCTCTGAGCAGTTATTATTCTGCCTGAGAAATTGCATATGAAACATGCTGATTGGCCAGTGAGTCAGAGCTGCCGGTAGCAAACACAGGGAGAGAAGTCAAAGCAGGCATCCTCTGGTATGAATGAGAAAGAGGAATAGAGGGACACAACTGATGATTTTGCCTTCCTTTACTATAAAGAACATACACTATTAAATCATCTAATGCATCCACAGCTGCAACACACCCCCTTCTAGACTGTCAGCAGCTGACCTGACCCTTTGCAGAAATTCTTGCCACCATCCAAGACTATCGCTCAGTGAACATTTTCTATATTCCACTGGACTTCACTAGGAACATCAATTACTGACCAATTTATATTCTGTAAGAAACACTAAAATCATGGGGTTTAGAAATAAATTTATTGTTCTACTGTAAACCAAAATTGCCACAGGAGAAAGCAGCACTACATTATACAGAAGATGGTAATAGCACGGCAATGTTCCCACCATACTGCTTCAACCATCACTTTACATCAAGGTGGAAGTGGCTGCATGTCTGGACGTAAGAAAGACACAATGTAGTTTTACTCACCCTTCCACCCTTGCATTGTTTCTCTGGATTTATAATATTTAAGTGAGGAGAACTCTTTTCTATATATGTACAGTACAGGGAGGGAGGGAATGAAACCTGTATGTGCTATCATTTAATGCTTGAGATATTCTTTGCTCTGTTTCTTCAAATTGCAGTAACAATAATGTTCTTCCTGGTCTCCTTAAATATTGCTCAGAAGTTATATAATCAAATAATAAACAGTCCACATATTTTTTTTAATTTCATTTTGTAATGCTGAAGTTTTTAACCTTATCAAGTACTGAAGCTGCAGGGCAAGTCCTATTTAACAATATTCAGTAACTTATTTTCTTATCCTACTGCCTCCACACTAGTATTTTTAGCTCAGTGATGATTTTCCAATCTGTCTAAGCTGTCAGCCAAGAAATGAGGAATACCAGAAATGGTACATTATGATCTGACAGTACCACAAACTGCTTTTTAAAAATAACCAAGGAAAAGACTTTACAGCATTGTTTGAAAATATTAAATTTCCATAGGGGTCAATAGAGGTTCTTCTTATATGCAATTTATTCACTAAGAAGTTTCATGGGTTTTATCAGACCATTCACCTTCCTGGTTAATAGAAAATCTGTAATTACCATATAGGCAACCCCTATATCAGATGGTTGCACAGTAACACTCTTGAAATATACCTTAGTCTTCATAATCAATCTGGTCATAAATGTCATAGTAACTTGTCATCAAACTTTTCCCTCTAGCAACTCAAGTAGCTGTCTGATCCTTCCTTCTTCTCTGTCAAACTCTTTCCTGTGCACAGCTGCAGTGTTCTGCATGCAGTCTTTTCTCAAATCTGTCATCTGCTGAGTGTACCCATCTCAGGGACTTAGCACACAGAACAGGTGATCTAACAACAGCAAGCAATTTCACGCACACCTACTGGCAATAGTATCAGTGATTACTTTAAGAGAACACTGATGACCAAGTGGAAGTCAGGATGGAAGAAAAGGAAAAATCTCGAGTTTTAATAGCAGGCTAAATTATTTGTCTATATTCCTCATGTAACTCCTTGACTTTCATTTCAGTTTCACTAGCTGACAGTGAGAGATGCTGCCTTTGTGGGTAAAACAGATCTCTCCCACCCCAACAGCATTTGAAAGGAATGCCCTGCACAAAGTGAATTAACAAGACATGGTAGGATCCAGATTTCATCAACTCCTGCCTGTTATGAGACTCACAGTGTGTTGTATGCCTAATTCTTGCTGGTTTGCATCTAGCATTAATAATCTGCGTCTGTGCAATGTGGGTGTAAAATGCTATCACATAAAAATGAGTAATGTATTTGCATTCACCACAGAGAAGGAAAAATGCCAACAGAATGGGATATATCGGGGCCTCAGAACTAGCATGTATTTTGAACACATTTTTGTTAAGCTAGAAAAAGCAATACATCCAGCCAGAGGTGACATTTAGCTAAGAGTGAAAGTTAAGCCTGTACAAAGGATGGTGACAAAATATTTATTATCTGAATGAACTAGGAGCTTAATGAATATTTTATGCAATTCATATAGGAAAAAAATGTAAGGTAGTGGAACTGGAGCAAAACATTCAGAAACGGAATATATTCTTTATGAGAGCACATGCTGCAAAACACTGAATAGGAAGACAAGAAGGTTATCATTGGTAGCACCCTAAAAGTTTCCAAACTGTATGTAGTACACTAAAACCTTCCAGCCAATATGTGGCAGAAGTAAACCAGATTTGATTCTCTTCTACATTGTTTTAAATTTACAGCAGTGCCGTGTTATTTGAATGCAGCATAATTATACCAGAGCCAAGCCAGAGCAATTCAGGACAGTATTAGGCTCATTGTTTGCACAGTACCCTTTCTACAGGCAACTCTAAGCTGGCCTAGTGCATCAAATCCTTATACTTACATTAGCTAGTAGAATGATCATTAAATATGCAACATTATAAATTCCTTTACTATATTTAGACCAGTAGTAGTGAAACTGACCTAAGTTCACGGAATCAAAAGAAAAACACTTCAATGACAGAAAAGAACAACATTCCCAGCTGGAGAGCTTTGTCTTTCTTTGGATCTTATAATTTACAGAATCATTTTCTAAAATTGCCTCTTGTACAGTAACATGACAATGATTAGGCTTGCTATCTTCCAGTCTCCTGCTGTGCAAGACACTCACTTAGTGGGCCCAGGATACAAAAGTTACTGCTTTACAAATAACAACACAGCTTAACTATCATTTAATAGCTTCAAAAACATCATAGTAGTTACAAACCATTTGGAATGAGAACAACTAATTTCAGCATCTCTGTTGTTGTCATGTTTAATCGCTTTCTAATGCTGGTAGCTGTTTTGATTTGTTTCTTTGTCTTTAATTGCTGGAAATTTTTAATTCCTGGTTCAAACAACTTAATTTCACAGTTTTTAGATTCATCAGTGATTACTTGAGGGGAACAAAAATGGTTGAAGTTCATCAGGATGTAGCATGGAGAATCAATGCAATATTGCAGAAAAGCATTTATTTCCTGAACAATGTGTCTTTAAACTGTAACACTTTAAAGTAGTATTAGGAGAATTGTCTGAGTACATGACTTTCAGGGATTCTTTGTTTAATCTACAGAACTGATCTTCACTGCCAGAACTAAGGATATGTCAGCTGCAGGGCTGGTGTGCTTAAAGGAGTGGGGAAAATTACTCCCTCTCTAGAACAAAAGAGGTCTACTGGCTTGAAGGTTTTGTTTACACACCAGGGAATTTGCCTGCTCATCTCCTCCGAGAGCCTCGTGCAGTAAGGTCTCCTCTTAGAAATATTAAAACAAGTTGCATAGACATTATTTTGGTGAAGGAATTCTGAAAAGAAATGTTAGCAGAAATTGAAAAGCAACATGAGAATGTAAGCTACTTCACAGGAAAAAAAAAAATGAAATCATTGCGGAGAGATCCTATTCTGTTCTGCTTTCCACCCACAATTTCTACTTGCACAGACAGCTGACAGAATATCTTGATGGCAACACTAAGATCACCAATGTTGTGATACATGTTGCTAGAGAGATCTCTACATGTTGAGATACATGTTGCTAGAGAGCAGCACAGCTGAGGGTGCAGGTGCCTGCAGATCTGTCTGCACTGAAACAGAAAGGAGGGCACCGGGAACTGCTGTCACCAGCACACACACACTCTGTTTAGATTGACAGAAGCAATGCTGAGAGCTTTAGAAACTTTCATAGATAAAAACTCTTGGCTTTACTAAGTCAGGCAGTCAAAACAATGAGGTTTCTTACATCCCTATTAGAATGCAAATGAAGTGTTTGACCCAATAAATAATAGTGATTTCCCATTTCCTAGATGCTGAGGAATCCAGTACTTGCTACTGCATTAACTGGCTGTGTTTAGGAAACACCAATCCAACAGCTAGAAAAGGGGATTTATCAAGATCATTCCTTCATTCATTCATTCATTCATTCTTCTTCTTGGCATTTCTTCAATCACAGCGTTTTACATTGCCTTTTTATTTTGTTGCCTCCTTAAGTAAAGAAGAAAATATGAGAAGTTTCTTGAGTTTCAGAATGGTACACTTTTCTTTTTTCCCTATAAATACAATCTTACCTGGGATTTTTTACAGGGCCTGGTCTGAATTCAAGGCTTATCCAGCCATTATTCCCCATTCTAAAATTCTAGGTATGCGCAGGGCCATTAAATTAGCTACAATCCAACCAGAAAAAAAAATTAAAAAAAATTGTAAATCACTCTTGTAAACTCAAAAATACAGAGAGCTTTTGACAAGGTCCAGTCTGGCAAGGAACCAATCATAGATCTGGTTCTCAGAATAAACGCTTCCAACACAGGTAAATCATCACTACTCATACAAATAAAAAGATATTGAGTGCCCACTTATCTTCTCACATCATGAGACTCCAGCAGTCTATCAACCAGCAGCAGCCCTATTTCAACATTTTAATACAGATGTTAATTAAACAAGATTGCCTACATAAATGCAGTCTTTGTTCAAACATCACCAGATACAGTAGCAGGTTCAGCAAGGTAGTAATGCATGTGAGACACTGACTCATTTTAAATTATTTTTTGTTAGATAACAGCACAGAATTCTCAGTGGGCCCTTTTCCAAATAAATTTCTGCATTGAAACATACCTGGGGATGCTCAAACTCATAACTAGAGCATTTCATATAATAGAGAGAAGCACAAAGGTATTTAATGTTTTATTTAGTCTGAAATGAGTTGTATCAAATGCAGCTACAGTGAAATCAACATCTCTGATTCTTAACTCTCCTTCAATGGCTATAAACAAGTTCATTTCTATCTATCTATTCTGATTTGACGTTTATCTGGTTGAGGACAGAATCTGACTTAGTGGGGTCATATGAAACATAAAGCAGCCCAGAATTTGCATCTAACTAGTCTTTCTCCCACAGAACACTGTAAATAGGCTGTTTAGTTAATATATTTTACATTCCTGTAATTTTAATTCATATTTGTAGAGTTTTTCATTGTGATTTCTAGCAGCTTCTCCTCCAAAATGTCTTAGCTGTTTTGACACTATTACACTCTCCTTATCTTGATGCAGTCTTGCATCTTATAGGTTTTATGAAACATGAGGCAAATTGTTGTGTCTTTATACCGAGAAAAGCCTAAAGCACCAAAACATGTGCAAGGAATTAACTATAATGGAAAATATAAGTCGTTACCCATTACTTCAGAATTACCTATATCCCTGAACTAGAAATCTCAGCATATCTAGACCAGTTGTGGAAAACAAAAGAGAGTATTCTAGTGTGCAAAGTAGAATTATGTATCTCTAGCTCCCAATCATTTCTGAGCTTATGTATGCTCAAGGGAGTATTTCAGTCTTAAAACATAATTCACCGGAGATACAGAAGATAAAAGAAGCTGAAAGAACGTTTGATGGAATAGTTCTCAAAGGGAAAATTTGTTTTTGAAGGTCTCTTCAAGCCTTCTTTAAACCTTTAGGTCTTATGCATTGTGTTTTTCTGTAATTTTTTCCCATTTGACTTTCACTCCTGTTTTACAGGATGTGAACTCTCTTTAGCATTTCAGATCTGTTGCCTTCATCTTTTTTTAACCTGAGGGCTTTAAAACTCTAGAAAGAAAAAAATAAAACAGAATAAAAGAATAATCTGGAGACAGACAGAGCAAGAAGAGAAGCCACAGTGTGACTTGAGGAAGGTAGGAAAAAAGATGATTATAGAAGAAAGAGAAAGATGATAATTCCAACAGAAATGTGCAGTTACCACCTTCATCATCCAAAACCAAAGTACTTCAGGGTAAAATTCAGACAATGACTCTGAGGTTATTTGGATAGTGAACACATTTTTATAGACACCATATTCTGTGCTTCTAAACCACAATTATCTAAATAACTTTCACACAAAAAATTTAATTCTTTAGTCATTCTCATTTTCAAGCTGATCTATGGTTGTTTTCAGCTCTCCTGCTTACAGCTACATTTCCACTGCATAAGCACTAAAAGAATTACTTTAAATTTAACTGGTCTAGAAATAGTTATTATAATCCAAAGCAGGACAGAGGTATTTTTCATACAGGTGGATAATTCTGCAAGGACAGCAATAACCACGTTGATAGTTAGGAGACTAATCTGAACTTGGTCCCACATCCCTATAGTTTTGGTATCTGTCTCTGGGAATCTGAGTCTGGGTTCCCTGGCTCATACTCCTCAGTTTTCGTTGGAAATTCAGAAGCCCTATATTCAGCCAGAGGCTGTATTTTAGCTTTCATGGTAAGAAGCTTGCAAACCCAGAGAACTTTGTTACAAAAAACACACGAAAGGAAAGCACTCCAGAATTGCAGCCTCCATGCTGTGCAGCCAAGAGCATGCCCTGGGGGTATGCAGACCCTTGCTTCAGTCAGTGTTACTGGATTTTAAAGTTGCCCTTTTTCTTCAAGGGCCAAGGACTCCTCTTTCACATGGAAATAAATAAACAAGAAAAACAGGGGAATTTTGATATTTAAGTATTTTTGAAATTTTGTTCTAAAATAGTCTTCAAGATACTATCCCTTCTCATAGAAAAGAGATTATAGGTTTCACAAATTTTAAGGTTCAAAATTATCTATGATCTGTTACACAGATATCAACTCTCCCTGCTCTAGAGCAATCAGTTTCACGGCAGGTTACTGATACACTGGCTTGATTAAGCTAATGATGAAATGTAGATATTTTTTTTTTTGCCTGTATATTTAACCGTAGAAGGAATATGTGATAGCTGTAAATTATTTATTATGTGGAGGAGAGGGAATGGCATTCAGTAATTAGTTTGTGCAAATTATCCTCCTCTGCTTTGCTAAGGTCTGGCGTGAGGAATGTTTGATTACTTTGTTACTGACAGATGTTTTTCCAACCTGCCTAGGCAAAATCTGTGCAAGACTCACCATGCTTGGAACAGTGCATAACATCTAACAAATTAGCTTTAGGACCACAGCATGAATAAACTAACATAGGTGTTTCATTGTAACAGTAAAGCAGACTTTCAAAAAATGAATATTCAGCAGTCATAGATAACAGTTTAAGTGATACTTACTTCTTGCAAATAGATGAATATCAAAGCAAAGATATAACAAGAACATAATGGTAGAAATTGCAGAAAACCTGTTTTTTCCTCCTTTACAAATTTTGATTTCTCAGCAAATACCAGAAAACCAAAAATATTTGCACTCTCTCACACTAATGAACAAACATCACTGCTCATCCTTACAGGACTCCATGTCTCTTCATGCTTTACAAAACTGGATGTTTGGGCACCACTCCATCCTCTGAAAGGTGAGACCACTTGCCTCTTAGTAAATCACAGTAATGCAACACGGAAAACACTCCCTGGCTGGGGAAGACAATGAAAACAGCAGCACACAGTCTGCAACTCCAGCGTAGCAGCTTTTAAGTGTGAAAAATCTTTGAATGAGTTTACTTCTTAAAAAGCAGACTGTGTGACATATGCAATTTTAATTCCCAGGCTTTCTGATGAAGAACAGATAATAGAAAATTCTGGACTAGTTCTGCTAAGAGGTTGTATAACTCAGTGACATACTTCCACATAACCTTAAATAATGATTGCTAACATCTTACTAAAACAAGAGGAAAAGGACAGATGAATCACAAGGAGATGCAGGCTCATTTTTGCATTCCACCAAAAGTTTCTATACCTGCAACTCCATTTACCCATTAATGACTTAATTATTCTAAATTACATTATTATCGTTTATTATTTTTTTTTCAGCACAGTACACTCAAAGAAAGCCTTGTTTGCTTATTTAGGATAGCTTAACAAATTTAATTGCATACAGCAATTAGATCCAGAAGTCTTTCAGGTAGCATATGACTTGCATTCTCAGACAACAGTCAAGCTCTTCTCAAACAATGGAAATCTGAATGAATTTATAAGCTATAAACCAAAATATTCCCTGTCACTGTCTGGAATAATATAAGTAAATTAGGGTTACATTTCTAGATCATGTGCACAAGAATTCAAAAATAAATAAATAACCTTGTAAAAAAAAATAAAATCTCTAACCAATTTTTTTTGTAATAGAAAATAATGTTTCAACACACAGTTTAGTTACCAAGAATACTGTGATTTTTAAAGAATATCAAGAGAGTGATGAAAGTCACATGTTTTTATCATTACATTTTGTAAATGGAAACAACTTGCGTTCAAAACTTGTTTATTTTTTGAAATTTACCTAGCACCCCACAATATCTTTGTATGAACAGCTTGCAAGAAGAGTTAAAATTTTCATAAACATATAGAATTGAACCCTTTTGCAGCCAATCATTTCAAGAGAAATTAAAAATAGATTTCGGTCTGGGAATATATATCTGAGATTAAACAGGCAGATAAAAAGTGAAGCACAGCAAGTACCAGTCAGCTGTTTTCTCCTGATGTACAAGGCAGGGGTATGAGAGTGGTCAAAAATGTTTTCATGAGTTTCTCTTCCTGTATCTGCTAGAAGCAGTGCTCTGCTGCAGAACAGGAAAAAGTCACACATTCTGTGTCTTCCCGCCCCAATTTATTTTTTTTCTCTCTTTTTTTTTTTTTTTTTTTTTTCCTGAGATAATACCACCTTTTCAATGTCAAATACAGGGGGATGAGGGAAAGGAAAAGAAAAGCCCTTCTACTTAAGTGCAATACTTTCAGGGAGGTGTAATATGAA
Organism: Coracopsis vasa; assembly: GCA_026283785.1. Classification (NCBI taxonomy): domain Eukaryota; kingdom Metazoa; phylum Chordata; class Aves; order Psittaciformes; family Psittacidae; genus Coracopsis; species Coracopsis vasa. The sequence continues at coordinate 24,608 of JANHGB010032876.1, read as the reverse complement.
TATTTCATGTACATGGTCTCATCTATATGCTCAGCTTCCTAGCTGACACTATAGTTTTGATGATGTCCTTATAAAAATGGTAATGCAGAGCACAATTGTAAAGCCTTGTGGACTTACTTGGTCAAACTACTGCATAGGAAAACCCACTTTTGAATTAAGTTTACAAAAGGAAACAAAGACGACAAATCACAGCAACGCTTTTTGAGAAAATCCAGCTCAGTTTGGGATGAAAAATGAGACTTTTAGTGATTTGAGTTTTCAAAAGAAAAGATCTTGATGAAAAATTGTAGAAAAGCAATTAATCAACAGGATTTTCAGTTCAACATTTCTGATAAATCGTCCATCTGAAATAGTGTACCTAGACATTTTTCTGGTCTATGTAAAGCAGAGATTGATCTTGGATAACATGGACAGAAGGGAACTTTGGCCTCTCTGAATCAAATTCTATCCAGTACTTACAAATCCTAATATATTCCATTTCATTAATAAGGAAATACAACTAGCTTAAATAATATAAAAAATATTAACCAGCAAACACATCCATGTATATAGTGCAGAGCTCAGACCAAAAATGTAGCGCTAACTCAGATTTAACTATCACATACTAATGCTTGTATCTGTCTCTGATTTTTCACAGGAAGCATTGCAGAATATAATTAATGTTCCAAAAATAGATGCAAGTTCAGAACACCATTATCTTGAAGAATTTAATTGGTCTAACTACTGTATGAAGCACAGCAAAATGCAATTTTTTTAAATAAGTTAAAGAATGAAACACTCTCTTTCCAAATCTAATTATAGATATTTAAAGGTGAAGCAAAGGGAAGCAGAGATAACACCTGTAATAGAATAAAATATCCCTATTGGCATTTTTGGCACACAGTAATTATCAAACAAAATGATTTCTCAGTAATTGGTTAATGAAAAGAAAAAACACCTTACAAACTTTGTTAGTGAAACTGAACATTCTTATCATAAATGCTTCATCATAGCAAGTAACGTGTTAGTCTTGATCTGACCATGAAGCTAGTGGGACAAATCCTTACAATAAAGCATACTTCCAGTAAGATTAGCGGTGCAAATACAACCATATAATGTCCAACGCCTCTCTCTGCTTTTGCCTCTGATATGTCAAGAGAAGAACTTTGGGGCTGCTCTAGGTTATACCACTTCTCCTGAGAAAATTATTGTAACCAAGACTGTCAAGTCTTGATCTTGCCAAGCTATATCCAACACCAGAGTGACAGTTTTACACATAGCTCTCTTCTACATCTAGCTGCTGAAAACACACACTACTGCTCATTTCAAACCTGTCTTCAACGTTTTTTTTGCTTCAGTAATGAAGCAGCGATAAGAGCACAAGATGTTTCCACTGGATACAACATTTTATATCCATTATACCCATACCGGGTATAACATTTTATACCTATTCTTTTTTCATAATATTTAAAGCTATTTAAGTGCCTGTAAAATAGATTGTCCTTGAGAGGTGAAGCTGGATACGCAAGCATGGTGCAGCAATGGAAATACAAAGATAACATTCTATAGTATAAGATAGACGCTATTCCTGTAGCACTATACCTGGTCCATACACATTTTGCAGAAAAATTGAAAAAATCCAGAGAAGTTCTGTAGCATCACATATAAAAGTGACAAGTGGATTACTGATCATAGAGAGTTCTTTAGGCAAAGTAGAATAAAATTCAAATTTTGAAAATATGAGCCTTTTATATTTAGATGTAAGAATACATATTTTATGTGGATAATTAACCATTAAATTGGGCATAGAGGGATGATTCATAATTTGATGCCTTGAAAAATTTATTTTCTAGCTCAATTAAAAATTATGGGCTTGATAAAAGAACCATTTATCAAATTCTACTGGTTTATGCTAAGCAGGTTGTCATGTCAGATTATTTTAGAAGGGCATTTGTCATTTGAGTCTATCAAAACCTCTGTGTCCACAACACATACTGAGCACAACCTCTGTGAAATGTTCTCATTGTGCCATATAGATTCTAGAAAGCACCCACTGTGGGGCTGCAACTATTGCTTGACACCATAAATCCATATTTGGTTAACCTTGGGGTTTCATTTTATCTAGAGTTTGGATCACTGACATGAAATTTGTCAGGTAACCATCCTGAAAGTAAAAGCAGTACAGGTGTCCCCTTCACCTCCCCCCCAGCTGAATGTAATTACCTTGATACTTTCCAGATAACCTTAATAGAGAGTAAGAAGAACAAGATGTCTTAAAAAAAACCTCAACAAAACCTTTCCGAAAAGATCTATTAATCCCAGGGGCTTTTTTTTTTTGCTTACAAGTGCTTTGCTTTATTAGAAGTTACACACATTTACTTGCAAAAGTTCATCTTACAGCTCCAAGTAAGCTTAGGTCAAGCTGCTTTGGAAGAGATTTGGACTCAAGTGAACCAGCCTTTCAGCCTGCACAACATGAAGTTATGCAGCATTGTCATTTCCCAAGTGGGTCTGGGATCAGTAATGAGTGGAGAAGTAGCATCATTCCTGCCTTAACATCTTTCAACAGCAACAGTCAACTCTGTGGCTGAGAATTTCAGGTGCTAGGAAGGCTCGCTAGAGTGAAGACATCTTTCTGAACAAATGCTTTCAGTAGAACATCCAAGAACAACATATCTGGTCCTTAATTCGGGGTGTGTGGGGGGGAAGCACCCCAAAAAACAGCTCGTATGCTTCAGCAAGACCTACGTATCCAAATGTCACCTGGAGGAGTGCACACAAGAGCAGAGAAACTCAACTCATACACTTAGGAACTGAATAAGTCGCACTGTGTATTCACTGAATAAAAGAGGACAGCTTGTGCTAACTACCATGCTTTTCAAAGAGCCTTGTTTTCACAAGAAGCATGCAAAAGACTGAAAGGAAAAAGAATAGGCACAGAATGACTCAAAAATTTACTGACAAATTCAGAAATCACAAAAACAGCCTCTGACCAATATTTTAACTTTAGAATATTCCAAGACTCATTTTGAATGCTTAATTATTTCTTCTGTTGATTGTCTAGGTCCTTAGACAAAGTACAGTGTGCCAGATAAAACTGTCTTCCACATATCACGCCTGTCAGATAAGAAAAGGAAATGCTCAGAAAGGGAATTGCAGCATACTATGGGGTTTGAGAAACAAAGAAAACAGTCTTCAAAAGAAGTAAAAATGAAACTGAGATTCAAGAAAAGGCTGTGATTAATTTTCTGAATTACCAAATATTTAGTGACTATTTGACAAGCTATGATACGTCAAGAGGTCACAAAGCACATCATTGGGAAGGTGTGTATTATCTTTATTTAGCAGGTGGTGAAGCTGACACAAAGTGACATGAAGCAATCTGTGTGCATTTAGAGGGCAAGTCGACGACAGGGTGAGGTACACACCCTGGACTTCCACCCCATAGCACTTTCCAGGGACACCAGACACATTTTTGCTAAAATGATAACCCCATAATACACTGATGACAACTAGAAGTCCCAGTGAATCACACCAGTTTATGCAGTCCTACGGTATCTATGAAAAGTACTGTAGATAAAAAATGGTTTCTCACAACAACCTGAAGTCTTGGTTTATTCATTGCACCAAAAAAAGCATATGGAGACCAGGTAGTTTGCACATTAGCTGAGTAACTACATTACAATCACCTAAATTGCAGCTTCTTTTTTTTTTTTTTTGTTAGATATGGTATCAGCTCCATATTCAGATCTAAGCTTCTTAATAATATTGTAACATGATAAACCAACGTTGTGTTACATACTGCAACTAAGTACGAAAAAAAGCTTTACAAATATTATAGTGACTCTAACTACAGCCTTACAAGTTAGCTTTCAAGGACATAGAAGGAAAACATACATGAAAGGACAGTACCTTTTTCTTGTATTTATTTGATTATCTGATTACAGCTCCACTATATATCTGGGAGCTGTACACAGTTTTCCTGATAAATATGCCTAGAAACAGTCAGAAGAAAGCTGTACAATGCCTTACGTCATCTTACTGTCAGTTACTAAAACCAGATGTCATTCTGACAGTGAGCTGGCTAAAGCTGAGATACTGTAGCTCATTACCCCATAGAAGTCACCTGACTTACCTTCAAGATGTGCATGAAGTGTCATAAAGCATGTTGGTAATTATTTGTGCCACTGCAGTGTGGTGTGTTTTACAAGGGACAGTCAAGGACTGAAGTAGAACACCAGCAAGAACTTGTTTTGATGTATTGTTGGTTTAGATGAAATCAAGAACATGTACAGGTTACGAAAAAAAGTGCAATTATCCCTTGGGAATTCTATTCTACAATGCAAGAAGATGTGTAATTAGATTCTTGCTGCATCTGACACGACTTTTGCAACTTTCCAATTTAGGTTTGATTACCTGATGATTAACAAAATTTAAAATTTCAGTTCTGATCTTCCTCCACATTCTATAAGAAGGAGAAACTTCCATGACTGTAGAAGAAACTCACTTCTTCCTGGGAAGAGGCAATCACTCAACAGGAGAAGAAATGCACGACCACACTGAAAGCAGCAGCAAAGGAACTGTTAGGATCATAATCATCCCAGTTCATAGCCTCTCTTCAGTTCACAAATGGGCTAGACTACGTGCAGCTCTAAAATGTGCTTCTAGTACCATACTGCTAGTGGATGTTCCTCCCTGCACTCGAGATACTCAGGAGATACAAGCCTTCCCTTCACATTCTTTCCCCCACAAATATGTCCCATCTTGTAATATAAATGCATACCTAAGAGGAAAAAAGCTGCAGCCTTGCATCCAGATGAGCCATAGACTTCAGAAAATGAGATCTCTAATCTAAGTAGCAGCCTTCAGGGCACCCTTATGCATGCCACATCAGGAAAGTGATAAACTAGCCCAACAGCAGACAGTTGAAAAATAAGCCTAAGATTACTTACGACATCAACCACTACACAGCCCTCATTTAATTCACACAGTCAAGGCTGTCTAGGGAGCACCAAAGGATTTAATGCACAGCAAATGACATATTCCAATCTATAAATGCATAGGACAAATAAAAAAAAAGGCAGGATGTGCACAGTGCTGGAGAAAAGATGGTAAGAAAAAACTAAATGAGTTCTTAGCAGAATTTGAAAGTGAAAATGGTAGATAGACAGGGAGTAGACAAGATAAATCCTGAGAGATAATAATAGACTTATAGAATGGTTTGGGTTGGAAGGGACCTTAAAAGTCATCTAGTTCCAATGCCCCTGCCATGGGCAGGGACACCATCCACTAAATCAGGTTGTTCAAAGCCCCATCTAACCTGGTCTTTAACACTACTTCGCTGGGCAGGCTGTTCCAGTGCCTCACCACCCTCACAGAGAAGATTTTTTCCTAATATCTAATCCAAATCTCTCCTCTTTCAGTTTAAAGCCATCCCTCCATTTAATAATGATTAATATCAAGTCTTCAAATCAGTAAGAATAGTTCAAGAGAGCATAAAATGACAATAGATTAAAATTACCTGAGCTTTGGTCCTCACTTTGTGTAAATCATGGAAAACAACATGAATTTGACATTAATAGAAGCAGGTTGTGCACTAGACCTCAGATAGACAGAAGAAAGACTGGAGACAAATCACTGTGCTTTCTATCATCTATCCAATGGTATTATACTGTTAACAATGTAAGAAAAGGAGCATGTAGTGCACTAGAATGAAAAAAAGAATAAAAATTTTCACCAGTAAAAAAAAAAAACAATGGAAAGGTTGGGTGAAATGCAGGAAGATAAAATGCATTAAATAGAAATGACAGCTTTTTGTCTCTTACAAGCTTTTATTCTAGCAAAATGACTGAAGTAGTTCACAAAACTTGGCTAAGCCTTGATTTTTACTATGAATTTCCCTTATACATTGTATATGCATGTACATTTGCATGCTTATAAGAAACCCTCATCACAGTTACTTCTAGTCATTAACAGTATTTTTATTTATATAGGAGAAAGTCCAGTAGTTGCATATAGTAGATGGTCCAAGTTATACATCGCTTTTCCAAACAATGATGCTGTCATAATTACCACTAATTTGGCCAGTTTGAAATGCCTGCTAACCAATATAACAAAGCCTCAGATCCTCTCTTGTCCTAGCCAGAGTCTGGCTACAAGGCTCAATGCAGAGCTAGAAGTATATCTCCAAGCCAAAGTGAAGGAGAAGGGAGGCCTTACCATGCTGTGAAGGTTTGCCGAGATAAGCAAGAGATCATTCCTTCTTTTTTATTAAAAAAAAGAAAACTAAACAAAACCAAAAACAAACAAACAAACAACAACAACAGCAACAAAAGAAAAAAAAGAAAAAACCAAACCCAACCAACAGTACTTTATGAGGCTGGCTGCTATGGCTTTGTTTTGTTACCTGGTCACCGTGGAAGAGAACAATATGGAAACCTTTCAACACAGAACATGGAGCACAAACAACAAGATTTTTGGCAATTAGGTTAAATTTCTGTTACCAAGACATGCCATTATTTTAACTATATTATTATTTCCCCCCTTCCCCATAATGTTTACAAGGCTTCTGCAAATGATGCCAGACTTCTACCTGAGCCCCCTACATCTAAACAGAGGACTGAAATATAAAGAATGGAAATGGAGCATGACTGAAACTTTTACTTTGTGTGTGGGGTAACTGATGTGGAAAAAGCATGTAATAATGGAAGAATTATATTCTCACTTTGCTGTCAAAATATTTGCTAAGGAACACTCAGATGAACATAAGCATGTAGCAACATCTTTGAAACTTACTACATTTGGAATTGCAATGTAACATAAGTAAAAAACAAAAAACCAAAACCACAAAAGGCAAATCCTCCCCAGCACATTGCCTCTTTCAGAAGACTGATACTCATTATGTTGTGCCTTCTGTGATCAAATGCAGAACCTGAAAAAGCTATTTAATGTGTAAAACAAGAAAAAGGGGCTAAGCTTTTCAGCTTAAAGATACTGAATTTGTTATAAGAATAATGAGTATTTCAGTTAGGTTTGGCCCCTTTAGGATTTTCTGAGATTTGCCAAAATGAGCAAACAACAATTTATATTAAGGGACAACTCCAAAGGCTAGGTTGAGACACATAGCTCGAATGTATATGGAATAGCACCACTGTAAATCATACATGTTGTTTTTAACAGCTTTATGTGGCCAGAAAATGTGGTTTAATGTCATTTGAGCTGTGTCTGTACTTTGGCCAAAGGGCACATCTCTATACCTGCACCCCTTAAAGTCACTGTAACAAGCTCCCTACTGTGGGAGATGCAAGCAGAGTACAGGGTGCTTTAGAGCCTTGTAAAGCAGACAGTCTGTACAGGGGTCTGTTAAGGCACCCAAGGCCATGATGCTGAAGTTTACTTTGTGCCTAGCATGAGGCAGATCATCCCTTTTGCTGGAGTGTTTCCATCACATGTAGTTGCAGACTCGGGCAGTGAGCTCCATTGCACAGGCACAGGTAAAACACATTTCAAAGAACATAGCCTGCTTTGTACAACTTACAAGACAAAGATAGGAGCAAGAACCTAAGAGGGGAGAAAGCCAAAGACACTGGAGAATGCAACAGTTGGAATGTGGCCCTAGGCAAACTTCAGTGAGATGATTTCCAGCATCAACACTACCTGAAAAGATGAACTCAGCAAAATCCCACCTCCACCTGCATTTAGAGAAACAATACTTTGTCTCTGAAAAAGTATTACCTCCTGTGGTAAAAAAAGTGAGATAACATAAGGGTACGCAGTTTCAACACTAATTTTTCTAACTAAAATAATCCTTTAGATCCTGACTTTAAGCTAACAGCCCAGTTTAAGACCACAGAGCAGTATCTTCCTCCATAACAAATAGTGCTCAGGTATAAAGTACATATGTACAAAATATATGTACATTCAAGACACTGAAACTTCCCAATTTCCCATCCTCTTACGTGGTGGATGACCACTAGTTGCAGTTTCTTCAGACTACAACCATTTACCATGCATCTAACCATCACCTAATTATACCAATTTCAAAATTAAATTCTACTAACAGTGTAACAGAATCAGTCACCTGAGAAAGAGCAGCTATGTGCCTAGCAGAGTAAAAGTCAATGATTTAAAGAACGTGACATAAAACTATTATCCAAATAAAAAAAATCCCTTCCCAGTAAATGCGAGAGGCAGAATTCTGATGTAGTGACGGAATGTATGATGGGCAGCCAGACAACTTGGAAATAAATAATGATGATCAAGTCCATGATAATCTTCTAAAGTTCTCTTTTGTTGTTGTTTTGGGGTCTTTTAAGACACTTATTTTACATTGTACCACAGGAAAAGATTATGTCTCACTGCTCCCCCCTTCCATATAACCAACTGCAGTTTTTATTCCAGGGAGAACAGAAGGAGAAGGAGGTGGCTGACGAGTTAGTAATTTACATATCCATATTTCTTTTATACTGCAAGTACATTCCATTTGTTCTGAAAATATGTAATGATCTAAAATGGGGACAATTTTAATGAATTGAGTTCATAATTTTTCATATCTTGCTGCCAGACCCAGTCAATCAAACTAATGTTATAAAGAAACAGCCAACAGCCAGTTTTGACATCCTTTAAACAGGTCAGTTATAAGCCAATTAGCTCTACCTACTTGGTCTCCAAGGTCTGAATAAAATATAGCCCATTTTGATTAGAAGCGCTGCTTCCACCAGTGTGCACGTCTTGAAATAGACTGCAAAAATACTTAAAACCCCAAGAAATTATTAAAGAAAGCCTCCATCTTACTGAAGTCAGTTACTGTAATATAATTTCTCCTGACTTCTCACAGATTACAAGAGCTCCTAGGTTCACACAGTGTCATTCTAGTTTTATTGGATGGCGAAAAATTAAGTGCTGCATTCATCAGAACCCTTCCATCTGCTAAATACAACTTTTCTTCACCATAAAATAAATTGAAAATGTCAATCCTGAATTCCGGCAAAATTCCTGGTGAACTAACTTCAACAAAACGAACTCACTCAGAATTATATTTATATGCATCACATGTTAATTCCTCCTGTTTATTTTAACACAAGTTTCAGATTACTAACAACTGTCAGATCCTCCTTGAATTTGGATAGCTTAATGAGAAATGCAGTTATTAAAACTGGGTAAATAAGACTCATCAAATTAATTTCACATTAACTTAAACTTATTCATTAATGTTTTTAGTTAGTCAACAATGGGTTTTTTTGTTAATTATGCAGTTTTTAAGAGCTGAGGAAAAATATGGATGTTTCATTTCTTAAGAATGTCTCCCCTACTACCCCCAAGGTATCAACATATTCTTTGGAACCATACTTATGAATAGGAAGTGATAGACAATTCCTGGTTTATATATAGTCACACACCTCTTTTACAAAAATATTATTGCCCTTCACTGTAATATATACCCAATGTAGACATTAAACTTCAGAACAGCAGATCTGATTTAAAAACAAAAATCACACCAAACAAAAAAACCCTCAAACATCAAAAATCCACAAAGAAAAAGAAAAACAAACCAAATCCAAAACCCAAGCCAACCAAAAAACTACTAGCACAATGCCCAAAATCTCCAGCAGCATGCAGAGAACATGCATTATCTTATTGGAGGAATTCTAAATTGGGCAAAATCCTTAGAAATAAAAATGTCACTGAAATCTTACTTTTAACTTCCTTTTATTTTAATTCTAATACACTGAAATGATTTGGCATACAACTTCTTTTTTGGGCAACAGGCTGCAGTATTTGACTACCCTTTCTCTAACCCTGAAAGCTGTAACAAATGGCTAGGAAGTAGTACTATTTTCTGTAGAGAACTGTAGCTCTCTACAAATGACAATTCATAGCATCGTTTTCACTTAACTAAAGGAGAAACCAAAAATTACTTCTTTCAAGTTATCCAATGGGTCAGAAAATGAGCTTGAAACTAGAATACAATCTCCTGTGTGCTGGTGTAAGCACCTGGTACACTAGGCAGCATATCTGTCAAGCTTCTAGATATGGCCAGAATCAAATAAACAAAGAAGAAGTCATTTTTGAGCAGGGACAATATCTTAGCAATACTAGTCTAAAATAAAAAAAGATTATGAAATTTTTTTTTTAAAAGAAAATACAATAGTCATTTATCATATAGTGCATGCACAGAAGTCAGTTACACTTTTGTGATAACATATAAAATGAAGCTCTGTTTGTCTTGTCTAACAAACCACACCCACCCCAGGGCCTTTATTAAATGTAAGCACAGGTGAGTGGAAAAAGAGCTTTTTTTCCTCACACTCCTTAAAACATTATATAATCTTTCTATGCCATGTATCAAATTCTCAAAACCCAGCAGTTATTGAAACTACACCAGTAAAAAATCCATCTTAGTATACTTTACCATGTTTACTACTATAATCATATAGTCACTGAAAAAATCAGAGAGGTGGGGGAAGGATGCACAGCTAATAATCCAAGGGTACAAGAAACAGCAACGCTAAGATTCAGAATCATCTCATCTAGACATGACAAATAACCACACTTAATAAAATTTCTGAAAAGATAGAGGGAGTCTGACATTCAGCTATTGTGAATGGCACAACTTATATAAGCCAGATGGCTTCTAGCTAGCTTGGCCTGGCCAAAAGCACAAAGTGCTAACATGATTCTGAACCCAACCTAAGAGGATTTTGTTGACAGAAACTGGAATGAAGATCATACGAAACAGCAAGAATGTAATATTGAGAGCTGTAAAATTTACTCATGCTTGCGAATGTAAATGAGCTGTACTAGAGTAATTTAAAAAAAGATATAGCTGTTTCATATTGTGAATACAGAAATATTGAAACCTCTTATCAAGGAAAAAGGACTACAACTTCCTTGATTTAATGGTTAATTATACTGCAGCTAATTATTAAAACTGATAACTGATGCAGGAGAAGCAACTGTATCTGCCTTCTGAAAATGCAAATGTGCCATAAACATTTTCTGTAATGTACCACTTCTTCAGTTTTCAGATGATTTCCTGTCCTACATCCATTACCCATCTGCATTTCCACTGAGTTTTAATTAGAGTTGAAGTATGTCTTGATTTGCTGATTAAACATCATAAGCAATTTAAAAGAAAGGGTCATAATTTTAAATATGCAGGAAATCATATTAACTTACTTCACAAAACACAGCATTAACTCAAGTCATGTATTTTTTAAGAGAAAAGTTCTGATCATTTCAAAGTATAAATTAATTCTTTACTTAAGCCTGGAAAAATCAGAGCTGTTCTTGAAAATGAACCAAGGGAGCAAAGGCGATGTAGACTACAGGAGGGCATATATGTAATTTGCAGTCAAAGCTGCATGACTGTATTACGTACATAATGGATGGAATAGCTGGATGTTGTCCACACAGGGATAGTCATTATTTCCATCTCAGAAAGACTTGTTTCAGCAACTTATCCTGCCTGTTTAACAAGCACCTTTGGTCTATAGTACTTATTTATCTTGAGGATAAAACCAGAATCACTTGCAAAATTATCCGTATAAAGATACATATATTCTAACCCTTCTCCCCCGCTATGAAAATGTAATAAATGTCCAAAGTGTTTTTTTCTTAGACTGCAGGAGAATTGTTTGACGTCTCACTAAATGCTTTTTGTTCATGTCAGAACCAGAAAGCTGTACAGCTGGATAATTGATGCAGGTGTCTTTTTTCCAAAAGATTATTCATTAAAGAGAAGTACCTGCTACCTAAATATTTACACATTTTTTATTGAAGAATCTTTCATAAGCCACTCTTTACTTTTTCTTTCCAATAGCTGTCATAACATAATTTCATTAGTTAATCAACCTTTCTCTGCTTACACACACTCAGTGGACTGAGTGTGTAATTGCTGGTGACTGGCCTACTAAAGAAAAAGTCTTTGTAGAATCAAAGACATAGTGGAAAAGGAAGTTTTTTACACACAAACTGACATGCTTAGAGAATGACAGAGCATCCAAAAGTTATTACTTCAAATTAGACACCCAGTTCCCCTTCCTATTAAGAGTTATGCAAATGTTTAAGTGAACAGCATTAATTACTGTAAAATTAGATATCCTTAGTTTTTGCAGAGCTGGAGTTGTGTTCCATAGTTACACAGTTACATAAATTACTTGCTTTTTGACAGTACTCAAGTCACTTATTTAAGTATGTGAATGTCGCTACAAGAACTAAAATTTGTAAGCGTGATAATAGATTACCTAAGGCCAGACAGCGAATCAACATCTAAGCTAGAAAAAGAAACCAGGGATCCCAAGTACCTGTTGAAATACAAGGTGACATTACTTAGTGTAGACAAAAAATTATTCTATTTCTTACCTATACAGATATAAATCAATTCTGTTCCCATGCAATTTTCTCATTGAAATCTTAAACACATTTTGTATTCCTTTACTTTCATTCTTACAGGGGTAGGTGTGGAGGGATTAAAAGCACAAAAACTCAAACCTAAAACTCAAAACAATCTTCACTTGGATTAAATCATGAATTGTTTGCAGTCTTCTTGTAGTGGTGTTAATTATATTGTAAATAAGATTATGTGCAATATCACCTTAATTACTTAAACCATTTAATTACCCTGAAAAATGTCTGCAAGTAAAAAGCTTATGGGAAACTAAAAAAGTGACTTTGTAATTACTGCAGAAAGTTAAAATGCCAAAATTACCCCCCACAGGGAAAATTTCATATTTAGAATAAATTGCATGTGAAATTTTGGGGGTGTCAAGATTAAGGCAGAATACGAGCTACTTCTTAAAAAAGCAGAACTGCAGAGATGCTCTTAAAAAATAATATAAAATAAAATAAAACAAAATAAAATTTTCAGTTCCTCTTTCCCCACTACTGCAGCAATTATTCCACCAGCAGGCTTCAATGGGACTAGGAAGCCAGAGAGCTGGAAACTAGATGGCAGGGAATCCAACAGCTTCAAGCACCCTAAAATCTACCTTCATATCATGCTGAACGTGGAAATAAATAAGACTTATATGAGATGCCAGAGGACCATTTTTGGCATTCAAAGAACATCACAAAGTGGAACAACAGTAATTTTACATAATGCTGAAACATCTTTTTTGTGTGTGTGTGTTACATTATGTATTTTCATTGGTATCTGATAATAGCAAGAGATTTGTAAGCAAACTAAATACCAAGTCTTTAAAGAATTCAGTAGGCTTTCTACACATCCCAGGAGAGATGTGGAAAATAATGCTTCACCTTCTAGAAAACTTAATGTAGTCTGTAAGGTAGGACATTTGAGGTACAATCTCTGCATTACAAAACAGCACATTTGCACATTAGGCATCAGCACTGATACAGCAAGTAGCCTCAAGGTTAAACAACCCACTGATGCTAAGAGTTGAAGCAATGGTTATGAATTACAGCTGGATATAAGCTGCACTCCCCCAGAAGCGAACTGATGATCCTCACAGACCACTGAATATATCAATTACTGAGTAATAGTAATGTTTCGACAGTTCCTAATCTTCACCAAATCGATAATGGATAATTTTTTATCTCATGAAATCAAAGAAAAAAGAAATACCGCCTAAGCTTTCTTGGAAGTTATGTCTCTTACCACCTTTGTACAATCTAAACGTTGTAATTTCACTGACTTCAGTGGAAGTAGGGGTCCATCTCAGCCACCCTTTAGGCTCTCATCACACCTCATTGCTTACCTGTAATTTAGTGCCAATGATGACACTGTAATTGCAGTGGTCTTTTTTGTTTCTCAGTAAAGCCACAGAAGTCTTACAGGTGACTAATATTATACCATAAAGGAAAGAACAGACACAGGCTGCTTTTTTTCAGAAACTCTACAAGTAACCAGCCTGGACACTGTTACTGATCTTTTTATTTAAGCACAATTGGAACACCAGTAACAGAAAACCTGCATATCATATTCCAGAATACACACCAGCAGCCTGAGAGATCCACATGCATGCTGAATCTAGCCATTTTAAATGTGCCAATATTCAACTTTAAGCAGTGCCAAACAAAATGGATGAACACTGTTCCCTTTAAGAGATTTGTCAGGTTTGGACTGTATATCATGCCCTCAGAATACACTGAGACTCAAACCCACGTAACCTGCGTGTGCAAACTGAAGGCAGCTCATAGTCCCGTGAGATAAACCTGCTTGTTCTTTTATATCCTGCAGCATATAATTTGAAAAAGCAATCTGCTTTTCTTACTGGAATTCAAAACCCCAGTGTCCATAACAAGCTGGATATTTGAAACTCATCTTGCTCTTAATCTTACTTATGTTCTCTACTATCAAAACCCAATTTAAATGATTCTCCTTTGATAGCAGCCAAGCTGTCTGACCTCAGATGTCAGATACTGAAATTGTTACAAAAATGAAAGCTTCAAGACACTTACCAGGTAGTTCAGAAAGCCCAGGGGAAAAGGAGATTTTGGTGATGATGCTGGCTCATGTGGGAGCCCACCATTCTATAGAAGAACATAAAAATACAGGCAGAGCTGGGCCTTAAGATAAACCAGAGCTTACAGTCTCTGTAAGCTGTTTTCCTCAGAAATATATCCTCATTGCTAATAATATGCTTCAGTTTCCTTCCTAGAGAGACTATGTTAGATGCAGACAGTCAACTAACTGCACTGGAATTGCTTGGCATAAGTCATCTACATCACTTTGTAGGAGCACACCCACAAGACTGACAATAGAAGACATAAATGGTAAATAAAAGGAGATATAAATACATATTTCATGCTGTTAAATTCCAGTAGATATCCATGGAAATCCAAAGTTAAATTTTATAATAGACTACCTTCTATATACTACAGAAAAAAAACCCCAACAAACCAAAACCAAACCCCAAATATCTTAACACATATGTTTGGGGTTTTTAAGTAGCTTTGCGCAGTCTCAGGAGATTACAACAATTAAATGTGGTACATTTAGCTTTACAAGTAAAAGTCAGAACAAGTTATGTCCATAGAGCCCAGTTTTCCGAAAAACAGGTATTCAGCACTTTCAGTAAATGAAAGTATCAGATCCCAGTAATTGGTTTTCACGTTTGGAAAACCTGGCCTGAACATTTGTCTAGGCATCTATGGGTCTATTCCATTATGATTCAGTATCTGGAACACTCTTAATGCTGGATGGAAAAGGTACAAAATCCGACCCAAGTCAAATAAGATTCAAATTATTTAGAAAATGGGAAGAAAAACTTGAGTGACTAGGAGGATGTATGTTTGGTTTTGTTTGGTTAGTTGTTTTGGATCGGGGTGGGGTTTTTGTTGTTGGTTTGGGAGGTTTGCTTGTTTCTTTGGGTTGTTTTTTTTCATTATGACTATAATTCCCATTTAAGCCTCTAGATCTCCCATTCAAATCAGAAGTCAATCATGTGACAGGCTTCTATCAGGTGGGCTCCAACCTACACATATCCTAAGTACCAGCAATACGATTTCACAAACAGCAAGAATCCAGATAAATTTACATTAACTTCAGATAAAATCCTTTTATAAACTAAACACCAATACCTATGGGATTTGTTCATCACCATTGCCAGAATGTCCTGTAACATGCACCCTGACTCCGGCTGTGCAAGCTAAATTTGCTGTGATTAGTAGGGCTGAAAGAAAAACGGCTGCACTAATATTCAAGCTGTTTGAAGAGAGGTTTACTGCCCCCAAAAGAATAATTCAATTATAACACACCATTTTCTTTAGATCTACATATAAAAGAGTTAATTTGCCTAAGCATGAGCCAATGGGGCTAATGGATAAAGGTTTTTATTAGGGATGTGCCAAATGGTTCAATAGTTCTTTGAATACTGTGGAGACCTCTCAAACATGCAGTTTTGGTGCACAATAATTCTGTTCAATTAATGGGTTTATTTCCTTCACAGATATTCTTTTAGAAGTGCTCCATCATCCATGCAGTGGTGTTCAGAGACATGTTGTAAATACTTTCTCTTTACTGGTAAGTTCTAAGGACATGATGCTGTTCTTTCACCCTGCTGTACTTGATACAGGAAGAAACCTGCAGAGAAATATGTAGAAAAAAAAGTGTTGTACCAAATTCTCCTTAGGCTCAAGTTAATTGGCAATAATAATATTGTTGCAACCAATGGAATCACATCAACTTTAAAACAACCTCTAGCACTCTTCTATCCATTTCAACATGGAGTTCTACATGGCAGAAAGTGGCACTCCCACCATCCCTTACAGCATTAGTTACCAGAGACAATCATTAACGTGACTCTAAATCTCTTAAAGTAAATGCAGTTCTGGTATCTGTGCACTCTTGATGAAGTTGCACACCTCCACACACCTATTAAGAAAAGAAAAGAAAAAAAAGAAAAGGTGGTAAAGACGCTTGGCCTCTATCACAAAGTCTTCTGCCAAGAGGCGCATTGTCTGATGTAGCCAATACAAGCACACAGACTGCAGCCCCACTGCAAAACACTATAATCAGCAAAACTGCATTCTTCTGCATCACAGTTTCCCAGATTTAGGGGCTAGGTTTTAAGACACTGAGTTTTGCACAGCGATGCTCCCACTGGGATAAGATTTTATGCAGTGGTATCTCAAAAGAAGTTGAAATCAAGCTTGATGCAGATATTGACTTTACCATAGACCAGGACATAACTAATTCAGGTAAAAAATTTATCCAGACCATTGCTGAAATTATAACTGGCCAAACTGACTTAGCACGTCAATTAATGAAAATATTTCAGCTTTGCGTAACACCTTTCATCATCAGTACCAGTACATCTTGCTACACTGCCAAAAATTATATCCCCATCAAAATTTGTATCTGAAGGAACACTACAGAGTTCAAGGAACCTGATGTGGGAATGCTTCAACAAAGGCAAAGTCAAGAGCAGAACCTCACATCTTTCCAGGACTCTTGCATAATCAAAAGAGTGTAAGGGGAAAAAGGATATACAATATGATACTTGCACTAGTACTAATATTACTAATAATAATAATGATAAGGGAAATAACAAGGGGACAAAATATAAAAGTAAAAGGGGAAAGGAGAAAAACAATAAGCACAAGTGATGCACAAAACAATTGCTCACCAGCTGTTGACCAATACTCAGCCTGACCCAAGCAGCAATCTGTCCTTTCCAGGTAACTTCACCCATCTTATAAACTGAGCATGAAAAACAGTATGAAATATCCCTGTGGCTAGTTCGGGTCAGGTGTCTGTCTCTGCTCCCTCCTGCCTCCTTGTGCCCCTCCTCACTGACAGAGCATGAGAGACTGAAAAGTCCTTGACCAGGGTAAGCACTACTTAGCAACAACCAAAATATCGGTGTGTTATCAGCATTATTCTCAGACTAAAGCCAAAACACAGCACTATTCCAGCAACTAGGAAGAAAATTAACTCTATCCCAGCCAAAAAAACCCAAACCAAAACTCTAAACCCAGCAGGGTTTTCAATGGAATACAAATGCATAAAGAATGCCAGAGATTTGCATTTAAGTGTTTTAGACTTTGGAGTCTAATTTCAGTGGCCATCTTTTCTAAACTTTGTACTCTTTTTTCCCTTCATGTTTCTGGGTCCAATATTACCCATTTATCTTTAAATTTATTTTTTCAGTATAATCTAGTACAAATGGGTCAAGTTCAACCTCACCAAAGATGAAAAGAGCTGGCTTGTAGGGGATATCTTTTCATAAACATTGTCTTAATTTCTTATTTGAAGGCTGATCCAAAAATCATTGGATTAACTAGAATATGAATCATAGTTTTCCTCTCAGTTTAATTTCTAATGTAGCTGTCCCACTCTGACCATCTTCTCTGCTTCTTAAACCTCCTCTTAAAGAAATCCACTCAAACACCAAATTGCAAAATACTGCTCTCATAAATCCACTTAGTCTCTTTTAAAATGCAGAAGATTATACAAACAAAGGAAAAACAAACCAGCAGAGAGTCAACCACAGATGGGGAAAGAAAAAAGCTATTCAGCAATTTCCATGATTAGTTTGGTGGTCTCAAGGTACATGCGCTTTAGCAAGACAGGAGAAAGAAAAACTGCAGGAGTGAATACCCAGCTGCATAAATGCCAAGAATTCTAAAGGCAAATAAACATGTTTTGATCCCATTTGTAAATTAGCTCTATTCAATAGTCCTTAAAAGGACTTCTACAAAATTTATTCCATTATTTGCATACTTTCGAGACAGTATGATTACACCGTGATTTAAGACCTCCAAGGGATTTTCCAGCAGTGATGAGCAAGGGGACAGCACTCTCTACTGCTGTTGAAGATCCAGCCATTCCACTAGTCTTGACTTCTCCTTGAAAGGACAGAGAAAGCAGAAGACAAGCTGCTTCTAATGATGATCAAAAGCCTCTATAGTATATACAATATATAGCCTTCTCTCCCTTTGTCCCCTAGCAGTAAAATAAGTTCACTGTTTCTACATTCAAAGATCTTTAGAGAGCTCCTCCAATGCCATATCATCTCCCTTTAGCTGCTACTTTACCTTGCTTCTGGAGCTCTGCTTTCTTTTTTTTGACTATTTTTCCTTTGCTTTTTAATTACACGTGCTTTCCAGTGAGCTTGTGAAGCACCAAACTCTCCTAAGTTCCATGGAAAAAAAAATAAATAAAATGAAAAAAAAAGCCTGCTGTGAAGCACCCATTGGCCTAAACTGCTCAGCAAAGAAAATGAGGACCTGTCAAATAAATGTACCTGAGCTGCAACTCTCTCAGGAGCAGAAAACACTGGATAGCAATGATAAATATCACACCTATGGCACTATCCAGCTATTTCATGAGAATTTTCCTCAAACAAGGAAACAAAGAAACATTCCAGTATGTTTTCCAGATTAATTTCTGTATCTCTCATTCAAATTCTTAAGCAAACATCTGCTACTCATTCATTTCATGTCCTATTACTGGTATGTGGATGTAAAGAAACATATAATACCAAGAAATCAAAATGTCCTCACACAAATTAGACAAGTTACAGCAAAACACAGAGAAGTCCAATACACACATTAACACTGAAGAAAAACTGCACTCTAAATGGGCTCCTCTGTGCTACCTGTTGTTTCTGCCAAACCCTCTTCCTTTAGTTCCTCTTTTCCTTCAGTCTGATCTGTTCGTGCAACTCCACTGAAAGGGCTGGAAAAAAATTACAGACCTAATATGACCGTTGCCATCCAGCTGCTAGCTGTCCTTGAATGGCCTCTTTCTTCACCCCTAACTTATATCCAGATGGTTTATTTGAATAGTAGCAAGCAGCAAGTCTGTACAATGACTAAACCTTCTTAGATGGTCCTAAGGTCCACATCTTCAAAACCATCTAATTTCTAATCTCCCATTTGAAAAGAAAAAAAAATAATCTGATAAATAAATAGTTTTGCAAAGCTGTCTGTACGCATTATGCATTAAACTGCTTTGCCTGTGATACATTACAAAGACATACTAAATCTTTATGTAAAAACATTTTTCCTATTCAAAGGGAGCTTAGTTAAACTTATACTGAGAATTATCTGCTGTGCATTAAGTTATTTTGGTAATGATTTTTCTTAGCCTTTAACAAATGGAACAGCAAACAAAACCATGAAATGCTGTATGAGCAGCCCGACGTATATAACAGAGAATATGAACATCTGGATAATAGAAAAGTTTGAGATTCCCTCCTGGAGAATTTTTCTAGATCATTAATTATATACATAATGGCTCCAATATTACTGTCTTTAATTAAAAAAAATATTTAAAAGTCATAAACATGAGAATAAATATTTCTAAAGTTAAAATCTATAGAGTCCTATATCTATACTTTCCCCTTACGTTATTGGCTATATGATGGCTAGACAGCAAGTATCTAATTTACAGCAATGTATTACAGTTGCTGCAGTTGATAAAAATGCTGTGACGTGTTATGACACCCTGGTTACAGGGAAGGGACTCTGCATTTGTATGAGGCTCCATGCTGGCATTTTTCCCTCTGAGATTCATTGACAGTATTTTCTACATAATGCTGTGGAGCACACTTGTAATATTCAACAATTAACAGCATAAAGAAGATGATGTTACTCTTGGGAACATTCCAACTGGACACACAGGAAAATTTTTCACAATGAAAACCATCAGCCACTGGGGAACCCACCACCTCTGTAGGAAGATTATTTCAGTGTTGAGCACTTTTAAGATTTGGCTTGACAGAGTGATGGGCCATTTAGCCTACGTTTCTTTGGCTAGAAAGGTTGGACCAAATGATCTTTGAGGTCCCTTCCAGCCTGGTATTCTATGATTCTATGTACACACCTCTAGCTAGCTAAAGCAAATACCTCCAATCAAATGGCTTGTGTGCTTTTGGTTTTGCCTACCTGTTAGTCCCCAGGTCTCCAATTTCTGATTGTTGGAGATTTTTTTAACCCTGCTACTAGCACAATAACAAAAAGCTGTGAAGACAGAAGTCATGACTACGAAAGACCATAAACATTTCAACATTTACATGGTGACATTTTTACAGTGGCCAAATGATTACCTAGTGTCATCTCCAGAGCACTGAGAGGTTAGCCCAGTCAGGGTAATGATACAGTTTTTGCTTTCTATTGCTATCAAAGATCAAAGAGGTCAACAAGGGAAGTGCCTTGCTCTTTCTCCAGCAATGAACTTAGCAACTTGAGATGGAGGAAAAAGTACACAAGTTTCTGAGACTGAAAGTGATCATCAAAGTAATACTTCTAAAATTGTTTTCCTAAATTATGCAATGAGAAGACATATAGATATGACTTTGTCCTGTTCACCCTTCCTAGTAAGGATCTCTTATTTCCTAAACAAGAGCATCATCTTTAAACGTAGCAACAGTTTCAGCAGTTGGAACCGAATACCATTGAATACATTGACCTTTACAAAGATTTAAAAATAACCTTGAATGTTGTCTTGCATTAGCTTTCATTATTATTCAATCGCATCTGATGAGCTGGCAGTAATTTCCACTTCTGGTTGCTTTTGTTTCTTGGGAACAAACACCTCATATCTACAGAGCAAGCTATATATGGAAAAGTGCACAAAAACCTCACCATTAAAATTCAGATAAAACATGTCAGTACAGTGGATGCCTAGGACATTGGTCAGACTGGCATCCCATTCACTCACCCTCAATATAATTTACACAAATTTCTGCTAACTTTTCTATTTCTACTCATGTCACCCTATATTTTTAAGAGCATTTCTTTATTCAGAGACAGATCTTCTATATACATGACAGAATTCATCCATGTGCTTCTAGGAAAAAAAGAACAGCTAAAAGTTACTGTGCCTCAAATTATTTTAAGCGTTATCATTTTCAGAGACACATAGAAAATACATTTGCTCTTTGTCCACGTTTCAAGTCATATACCATTATTTAAGTGCTTTGCCAGGTACAATTCAGGCTTACACTATCCAAAGGTACAATCAACTACATTTTGCCCAACAAATCCATTTCTAGGTTCTGTCAGTAATTCAAGCCTATCTAATTCCAAAATGTACTATTTGTTTATTCTGGAAAAAAAAAAACCAAACCAACCAAAAAACCCAAAACCAAAAAACAAACCAAAACCCCCAACAACAACATTACCTCCCACTGTTTTCACAAATGTTTCATTTATGCTTAATTTGAGGAGGTTTTTGCAATATTTTCCAGATCCCAGGTTACTGATATAGAGAATAATATCCTAGACATGACACAGAGAAGTCATGTAACTAAGGAAACATACAACTCTACCAAAGTTTTCAAAACTTGTTAGGAATGGTTAAATAATGTTCCATGCGACAAAAAAAACAATTTAAGGTTACAGATCTGTCTTGCAAATTATATTATATGATGCAGAATTGCATACATGTGTATCAAGTTTGTTTTGGTAAGGCACAGGAAGCATGGAAATACAGGTGAATGCCTTCCCTTGTGCTGCTGTTTTCTTAAAAATGTGTGTGTAAGGTCCTATTCACAGTGCTCTATTTTGACAGAGCTAACGTACAAAGCAGCATAATGCTAGAAAACTCATATAGGTTGTGCTTCGTCTAAGACTTCAGCTCATCTATATGCTAATTCAAACTCAATGCAAGTTGAATTCTTCCAAAGCCTGTGCTCCTAATATCCTTTTAACACATAATGTAATATTATGATTTGTGGACAGGCAGTAAGTTAGTGCTCCAGTTCTGTAAATCTGCCGATTGCTTCTTTCAAGGATACTACATCAAACATTGGCCCTTCAGCTGAAACGACAGTAAGGTCTGTCAGTCTGATGTGGCTCACTGTGCCACTTAGTCACATATGCAACACTGAAGAGCACTAAATAACAATTCACAGATGTTAATACAGAATAATAAATGGCATGGTACAAAGGTATAAGGAAGTGCCTATTTTTACATTCAGTGGCAACTGAACCACTACCTCTTGTCACTGAAATGCCATTATTTGCATGTGAAACTTATTCTTTAACACTTGTTATAACTATTGATTTCCAGAATCCTGTAGCACTGAAAAAACTCAAACAAAAAAAAAAAACTCACCCCAAACAACAAAGCCCCACCCGCAAATTTGTGAACTGAATTCTATTATCATTAGAAATTAGTCCAAAACCAGGAAGTACTTTACTCCACATTAAAAAAAAAAAAAAAAATAAAGAACCAGCTATACATTTCTATATTCATTTCCTGGTAGAAAGTTGATAAAAGACGCTCTTTAGGGCTTAATTTCTTTAGATTATATTTTCCATCCAGAGATAACCTACATTGACTTTTGTCAAAGGTTTCTTGTGGAGATAAATTTAGTATTTTGCTTTAGTTATTTTTGTGCTTTATAGGCACAAGTATTTGCAGAACAACATTCATCACACTGTTCAGATTGGACTTTACCTGAAATAATTTTTTAGTTAAAATTCCTAAAAATAATCAGAAAGCTTTATTATTTTTGCACAAACCCCTACTCTTCGTAATACCAAATGGCAGCTTGAGAAGTGCTAAGGGAGTGAATCTGCATCTGTATACATTTACAATTATTTTATAACAACAAAAAGCCTGCTTATCAATACAAATAATTCAACTTATATCATGGATATGCTCAAAGGCAGATAAAAAAAAAAAAAATCATGACCAGCCACTCAACTAATGGTCACAACCAACTCACTGTGGTTACCAGATCACTGATTAGGATTTTGAATAAGGTAATAACCTTAAACAATAAGAAAAAAAGATATAAAATCATCAATATTCATACATCTTTGACCATAAGTTTATCACCCTCTAATGAAACGCATGGAGGTCACAGATGGCTACCTGGTAAACCTGTCTTCCTGCTAGACAATCTTTTTATTAATCTTTAATTCTTTGGATCTCTTAACTCCCAACACAGACTCAACACATTAAAAAAAACCCCAATGTTTCATCACTTGATTGGGGCTAGAATTGTCCCAACTAGTAGGTCAGTATTACATCTTGGCTGTACTGAAGTCTTTGCTCTATGACAAATCATGTGAGGCCATTATTCTTCCCTACTGCCAAGAATTTTGTCATGACTTTGTCAAGCATAAGCACATTGGACGTATATACTCCCCTTGTAAGTTATATAGAGTAGACACACATAGGTCACCCTCTGTCTCTCCTACCTCTGCAACAAAATGTGGTTTATAAATAATTGACCTATATTGGTCTTGTGACACACAACAGGACAAGAACTCAGAACTGGTATATCTGGACAGGAGGCTGTTCTGAGTGACATATATACCTCACCAAGAATTTCAGCCTGCAAGTCACACACATGAAACCAGACATAAAAGGCTCACAAGGGGCACTGGCATAAGAACTACAAATAAACCAAGAATAATGGAAAGGAGAAAAATGACTTCATAATATCCAGGTCCCAAACAAGTTTGAAAATAAAAATACAAAATATCCTTATGAATTAATTAGCATTATCAAATTCCTTTCATAGGATCTCAATATGTACTTAAATGCTTCAAAGAAAAAAAAGAATAATTTTTATTAACTTTCATTTTTATCGGTTTGATAGCATAAAATCTGAAGTTCCATGTGTATATCATAATAGCTTGCCATAAATGAATTCAAGTTTGAAATTCCTACACAATGAAAAGTGCAATTACTAAAAAATTAAAAGGAATTCATGTATATTTTGTCTCTTATACTATTGAACAATCTGTATCTACTGTATATTTCAGGAAGGTAAACTCAGTTAAGCTATAATAAACAATTATATTACTAAAACTTTTTTTTTCTTCAGCAAAAATAAAATAATGCAAATAGCACATTGAACAATTAGACCCTTTTTTTGCACATAGCCTCAAATAACCTGTAGCAAAATCAAAACTGTAGAAACTCTCAGGTGCCATCTCTGCTGTTTGGGACCATTGCTGTTAACACCATTACTAAACAATATCTCTAAGTGGTAAGCCAACATCAGAGCATCTGCATTTACATCCTGCAATGTTTGACAGAGATTCATGCACAGAACTTAAACTGATACTAATTACAAATTAAGAGTTCATGCAAGTTTGAGGAAATCAGAGTTTTCCAGTTACTTTGTCCTGGGTTCAGCAGTAGCAGTCATTTTTCTCCTTCTTAGTAGCTGGTGCAGTGCTGTGGTTTTGACTTTCAG
>JANHGB010032875.1:0-10572 GCA_026283785.1 Coracopsis vasa | reverse complement strand
ACAGGGGAAGTTTAGATTGGATATAAGGAGGAAGTTCTTTACTGTGAGGGTGGTGAGGCACTGGAATGGGTTTCCCAGGGAAGTTGTGAATGCTCCATCCCTGGCAGTGTTCAAGGCCAGGTTGGACAGAGCGTTGGGTGACATGGATTAGTGTGAGGTGTCCCTGCCCATGGGAGGGGGGTTGGAACTGGATGATCTTAAGGTCCTTTCCAACCCTAACTATTCTATGATTGTATATGATTCTGTGATGCTATGATTCTATGATTCTATGACTTTGTTATTGAGATCTTTTTCTTTTCCAACCATACATTTTTTACTTTGCTGCAGTTGAGTACATTTCTGCTGCAGGGTTTTATACTCATAAATAGGCTTTGATATTTATTTATATCTTATTCTTTTTTAAAGTTCCTGGCATTTGATTGCAGGCTTTACCCTCACCATTGGACTTTCCTGAGATCGTTACCAGTATCTTTTCTTGGTCTTCATAACAATGTGTCCAATCCTTTCTTGCTATCATTCCAGACAATATTTAATATATTCTCTAAATAAAAGATAATCAACAGTTTTACTTGTGTCTTAGACAAGGGTGTTATTGTAGTTTTTTACCCTTAATCCTGAAATGTTGTTGGAAAATCCAAATCCAGATTTCCTCAAAGCATGAAGGATGTTCAGGTCAGTGGAGGCACTTCACCTCTGAATGAAAGCTTATGCTTCAAGCTACAACCTGCACCTCTAGTGTATGGCTAAGTAAAGTGATTTCAGATGGTTTGCAGATTGCAGGCCATTGTGAATGAGCACTGAAAACATTTGAACTGCTTTGCTTTGGTATCAGTCTGTTGTGTTAAGAGAGAGCATATGGCCAGATCACGCAGGCCCCTTGGCTACTGCGAGCACTGGCACCTCAGCAGATTTCTGATCAGGAGTGTCTAATACCCACACGTGCTGGTGATGAGTCGGTCAGGATTCCCGCTCCTCTTACCGACAGCCGGGATAACAAGATACCCAGATAACATACATGCAGATGGAAATGTCGCTTTTTTCCCCGTTAATGGAAGACACACGGTGATAAAGCTGTTTGTTTGTGAGATGGAACATATTCTAGTTTAACACTTGAACTTCGCCTGGTAGCGTTTTTAGCACAAGTTTTTCACAACCCGAACGATTTGCCTTATGCACAAATTTTGAATAGGGCTACTGTATCCAAGACTGTATATTCTAATGTAATCCAGATTTTAATTCAGTCTTATGTAGTGGTACCATTGTGATAATTTTCTTCATGGTTTAGCAATTGCAGTTGGCATTTGCTGCACCATAGAAAACATGTTATATAAGTCCACTTGAGTGGACTTTGCTGGGTTTCTTTCTTCTCAACAGTGCTGTAGGTAAAAAATACCCTGGCCATTGCTGCACAGGTACAGTAGAGAAGTGATTTGTTTGCAGTTAAATCCACCACTTATTCCATAATTGATTCTGATTCTTGAAGTTGCTTATAGCATGCGAAGGCAAAAATGTTCTTTAAGGAAGAAAACCTCATCATTTATCTTTGTTATGAAATTCTTAGGTGATCAATAAAGACTGTCTCACCCCAAGAGCTGAAAGATTCACATTTACATCTTTTCATGCCATCTTAATAATTCTGAAGAGAGAAACTGGCTCACTCTGTGAACAGGTGGTATGAGCAAGATGAGAGCACTTGACGAGTTCTTTCTTCCCCCCCCCTTCATTGTATTTCACTGGTATTTCAAAATACAGTGAATAATTGCAATAACAGTTACAGGGAAATTATCTGTAATCAGATACAGAATGATTTCCATTTCAAACACAATCTACTGGTTTAAAGTCTCATGGTAATGAGTACTATTAAAAGCAAGGGGGGAGGGGAGGGAACCTGTTTTCTCCAACTCAATCTTTCAGACTCCTAGGTATCAGAGAGAAAAGTAAGTAAAATAGAAAGTGGCTTCTTTTGTGAAATTGCTGGTTTCTGCAGCTATGATTCTGCATCACTGCTGTTAGACTTTTACTCTTTAGTACATATATATATACACACACATTTTCTCTCTGAAGTTTTTGTCACAGATATACTCTTATTAGCAGCATAATAAGAGCACCAGATACGTCCTATAAATAGTATGTTAACATAAGATGGGTCCTGATTACCAGGGAAGTGGTGGAATGCAATTAGTGTCTGATCTTACAGGCCAGAGACTATTAAAGTGTTAAATTAATAATATGCAGAAGGGAAGAATGTTGTTTGCATATTACTGTTTTCAAAGAGTGTTTGAGTAGACAGGAGTACATAGCTGGCTTGTGTAAGGACGGAGTTCTGTTGAGAGCTACCTGCAGGGCTTCATTGTCCCAGGTTTCTGGTGGGTCAGACCTTTTGCAGGAGTGATGGCTGGTATAGGTCCAGCACAGTCAGTAGGCAGGCTGCTGCTCTTGTTTCTTCTGAAAAATGGCACTGATTTGGTCTCCATTTCTTTCCATGTCAGCCGTGGCTGCATTTTAAAGGGACTGCTTTTAAATGGTTCACTTCCCCCATAGGAGATGTATTCCCTTTGCTCTTGAAACTGTTAATGCTCAGTGTCTCATGACAGATAGTCTGAAGCTAAAATTAAGGTGATGGTTTAAGACTGCCTGCTCTTTATGGAGGACAGTATGATGAAAGAGCTGTTGAAAATGAGAAGGAAAGGGTATGTAAAGGTAAAAGGAGTAGAATACATTGCATGTTGGGCTCCAGAGGTGGAGGCTTGTGGAGTGAAACCCTACAGGGCAAGGAGAAGGAAAGAGTAAAGAGGTGTGGTTTGATTTTGAGAGAGAACACTTCTGCAGGGATCAGCAAGAGCCCTGCCAAAGGTCAGAGTTAAAAAGCGTGATCTCAGAAGTTTAACTTCTGTTAAATACTCTTATTTGGAACAAAGAAAAGTGGAGTCCTCGAAGAAGAGGAACATGGAGTCCCATGAGACCATTCTGTGGTGAAGAGGTTGAATTAATCTGATGTGTTGCACAAGAAAAGTCTCTAATCCATCTCTTGAATGTGTTGTCAGAAACAAACAAATGTAAACCAGTTTTCTTTGTGTTTTATTTATAGCTGCAAGTCCTTGCAACACACTGTTCCTCTGTGATAACCTTAGGCTGCACTTTGGCTTTTCAGACTCCTAGGATTTCTGTGGAACAAGCTTTCTTCTACATCAGCTCTTAACTTTGGTTACTGGCACGCTATGCACCTTGTAAGTGTCAGACCACTGAACTCTGCCACATCACTGCAGGTAAATTGGATGTTTTGTGGAGCAGACTTTAAGCCTGCAAATGACTGGAGGCTGTTCTGAAGTTTATTATGTCTATTAGTATGTGTTGTAAGGTTGTCAGGATAGTAGTTTTTTTTGAGTAAGTGGAAAACAAACTCTTTTAATGGATGCTGTAAGTGAAGGTGGGGCGCAACCATGAAGGGATTCTGTGCTTCTGTCTGAAAATGCCAATGAAATAGAAAGTTGATGGAAAATATAGCAAAAGTAGTTGGGTACATGTCATCTGCTCAGTATCTCTCTTAGCTCTGTTATGGGCCCAGCTCTGTAAACAGCATGATTGCTGAAGGTGGTTCAAACTGTTGCTGTGGATATGTGTAATGTATTGGCTTTTCCTTCACTTGAGCCTTTTTTACTGACCACCAGTTCTGATTTGGAGGTGGTTTCCGGGCAATTGCTACAATTGTTAAATGGCAAAGCAAAATAAACCTATTCTAGAACTTAGCTGAAATGGAAAACCTTTACAACATGGCATAAGAGCTTCCACATAGCTTAGTTGCCCTCATTAGTTAACAGGTAAGTCTTGTCTCCTAAACCAGATCCTTACCATGTGTATTAGCGATCTTGCTTCAGTTTGGAGTAAAATCAAGACCTCATTGCAAACTCCTATGTTTAGTGTATGTTTCAAGTTTGTAATGACTCACTGTATGGAGAGGAATCCTAAGTTGCTCCCCACCTGGTAAAGTCAGTGTGGTCTTGTCCCTTCATTTGCTTAGAGAATGTTTTGACATCAGTTCTCTTGATAGTTCTGTTGATAGTTCTTTTTTTTTATTCATTAAAAAAGAACCATGGATTGGGTTGAGAATAAAGCCTATACCTAAGCATGTGGTTGGGTTCTTCTGAGCATTTGATTGAATCTCAAAATAAGCATCTACTTGGTCACTGACTGACTGATGTTGTTTAAGCAGGAGTTATGAGTAAGGAATGCAGACCCTGTACGTGTTCATGATTTTCTGAGTGTTCTCACAAGTAATGCTTAAAGAAGGATGAGCAACAGGTCAAAGGAGGTGATCCTGCCCCTCTACTCTGCTCTGTTGAGACCCCACTTGGAGCACTATGTGCAGTTCTGGTGTCCTCAACATTAGAAGGACATGGAGCTATTGGAGCAAGTCCAGAGGAGGCCACAAGGATGATCAGGGGACTGGAGCACCTCCCGTATGAAGACAGGCTGAGAAAGTTGGGCCTGTAGCGACAGGACAAAGGTGAATGGGTTTAAACTTAAACAGGGGAAGTTTAGGTTAGATATAGGGAGGAAGTTCTTTACTGTGAGGGTGGTGAGGCACTGGAATGGGTTGCCCAGGGAAGTTGTGAATGCTTCATCCGTGGCAGTGTTCAAGGCCAGGTTGGATGGAGTTTTGCATGACATGGTTTAGTGTGAGGTGTTCCTGCCCATGGTGCCCATGGCAGGGGGTTTGGAACTGGATGATCTTAAGGTTCTTTCTAACTCTAACTATTCTATGATTCTGTAAATCGGAGGTTAACAAAAATGATGCAGATCTGTGTGGTTGGGAGTTTTTGCAAAATTGATCAGCCTTCGAACATGCACTGCTATTCTTGCTGTGTTCAGTGCACAGATCCACTCCATTTTATTCTCAAGTTGAAGCTTTAGGATTGTAGCAAGTAGGCAGATAACTTCCAAACAGATAGAACAAGGTTATCAAAAATTTCAAGAACTATTGCATGATCTCCTTGATGCAAAGAAAAGATACTGGAAACAGAGATCTGCTGTCTGCCTTGTGGCCAAAATATAATACCCATATTGTTCAAGAGCAAGGTTGATTGCTGTTTTCATTATACAACCTATTTATATTTCAGAGCAATTTCAGATTGTATTGGCCTGAAGCATAGTGCAAACATGTTCCCTGAGATAACATGACACAAGTACAAAGCCATCATGTTAATAACTTTAGCTTTCATTTTTTTCTGGACCTTTTTTTTGTGGTATAGGTAAATATGCTCAGGTTTGTAACTTTTTCCTTTAAAAATAAGTTTTGTCTATTTTTCATGTGTTTTAACTGGAAGTTTTTAATGGATTAATTGTAAGACAATAATTACAATCAGCAAGTGACTGTTGGACTTCTGAGTTATGTTAGGTTGGGGTAAAGGAGAATGTGAGTGTCTCTGGTTTAACTTCTTGACATTCATGAGATGTTCCCTAACTGTTGTATTGAGAGAAATGGTATACACTGGTTCCCAGTTCACCATCGCTACACTTCCTCTGTAAGTGTATCTGTAAAGATACATTTATGTATCTTTAAAAGCCTTCCCCAGATAGGAATATTTCCTTCAAAATAAAACCCAATTATTTCTGCGTTTAGGCACCAACTTTCTCATAGAGATTTTGAGCGCATCTTCTCAGTTCATATGGTGCAATTTAAGATGACTTAGACTGAAATCTTTAGACAAGGAAAATTGCTGCATCTAATAATCAGCTGCTATTGAAGAGGCTACACACAAAGAAACAGTAAGGTGCTCTCACATGAAATGATATTTAGATCTCAGCACTGGATGAAATGAAAAATGTTCCAAGTGGATCTGGAAGGATAACAGAGCCATAGGTAGAACTGAGGGAGAAGGTACAGAAACTGGAGAAAATTAAACCTGGTATTTTTCAGGAAAGCAAATATAAATCCATGTCAGAAATAACATAGCAGAACTAAGTAGCAGAGTGCAGACAAGATAACGGGCCAACCAGATGTAAAGAACAGGGTCCCTGTAAGGAAAAACTGGGACTTAACATCCTGAGAGCAATACCAACAAGCAGAATGGAGAGCAGTGTAGCCTCCACTTACTGCATGGGTAACCCAGATTTAAGCCTAGGTTTCTTTCTTATAGGTATCATAAAATGGCCCAGGCCAAGAAGGTAAAATTACCAGAGTTACCTGAATCTGAGCTTTGCCTCTTGGCAAACAGACTCCTCCCTCCTGCGTGTCCTTAGCCTGGCAGATGCACCACTGGGCTGCTGTGAATGTCTTTGAAAGGCAAGGTTCCTCTCATGTAACCTGAATTACTGAGGGAGAAATCCAAAACTGTCTCAGACAGCAGGAGCCATGGCACATGTTCATCACTGGAGACGAACACAGGAATAATGGGGGCACAGCAACATGTACGTGATCTGTGCGGGGCAAAGCTCTGCCCTAGTTTCCTTTGCTCATGTGTAGATGCCATTCTCCAAAGCAAAGAGTTAAGGATGTGGGGAAGAAACTGCTCTTCAGTCACGTAGGGCTTCAGAATCCCTGGGATGCTTTGAAAATAATTTTGAAGACACATTAATATTCCCTGACCCTTTTTGATGCATGAGAGGGTATCCTCATATTCTTTTTCCATGTAGCAGAACTACTTAGAGGATAAAATTGTTTGATTTTGCTATAATGTTTGACTGGTTTTAGTTGTAGGAGCACTATGGAGTTAAAATGAAGCCTACTGCTTACCTTTTAAATTAGTGAAAAGAAACCAAGGTAACAGTTGCAATGCCATAATAGAGCTGTATCTTCCATGGTTTAGAAAAATCCTGGGCCTGAGATAGAAGGCAGAATCCAAACAAAGGGTGTCCCCTGCATTTAATGAGAAGCTGTCGTAGTCTCTCCGATAAGGCATATTCTTTTCTGTTTAAGCAGCTACATATAGCTATGCCTTATCCATACTAATAGAAAAGATTTATACTCTGGAACGAATTTAAGAACTCACAATTATTTCATATAGTACTTAGGGGTATCTTTATCCATAAAGGTAAATATATATTAAATCTTGGAGGCATATTATCCTTTGATGCATGCTTAGCTCCTATTACTATTAATAGGAATTAAATATGTTGAAAGAAGAAAATACTCTCTGGCATGTCATATTGGAGACCACAGCTTTTAAATGCCCTGTTTTATGGAAGTATCTTTCCTATTTTGACCAATGGTGAAGAACTTCTGCAGCATTATACATGCATGCATTTGGAAATACCAGCCAGAAATAATTGTTTTACTAGGAGAACGTAATGTTGCAGTCATGGCATTTTCTATAATGAGTGTATGAAGTGCAAAGCCTTACCAGTGGAGAATGTGCAGAGGATTCACGCGGTACCCCTGAGCACTACCACCATCAAACAGGAGCTCCAGAGTCTTGTCTTGTCACTACTTTTGTTCAAAGCTCTCCCTCAGGGAAGCCGTGGGAGGATGGAAAGAGGTAGAAAGCCTTTCCTGGCTGCCTCCTTGGATTTTGCCTTTAATCTCTTTGCTTCTCTTTGATGCAGATACAGAGGCAATTCTACCAAGCAATACCAAGAGAAGCACTTTGCTGGGTGCCTTCTATGTATACTTTCTGTTTGGGCCCGTCATGCATATCAGTGCTGAGTGCAGTGGGTAGGGGATTTACTTTTTCAGCAATCTACTTTCAAACAGGAAGGTAATGGCTTTCCTACATTTCTCATGAGTGAAATGGAGAGTGCAAATTCCAGCGTGACGTACCTTAACTGTGGCAGTAGAGTCTTAGAGTCCCAGCTCCTGCATCCCTTTAGGTGCTAATCATAAGGAACTCTTTTTTAATAACAAACTCTGTTACCTTCTTAGGTTGATAAATATTACCTGTATCACCTAAGGCTCATCTTTCATCAAAATAGAGTTGGGTTTGTAAAATTTGAGCCACAGTTTGTTCCACGTCTTGCAAGTTTTTTCCTAGGTATGTGTTGCACTGCGCAGTACTTGCAGTCCTGTGTTTTGTGACATACTGTGTTGATGTATGACCCTGTAGTTACAGTTAGTATTTAAAGCAAAAGACCTTTTGTTGTTGTTAGGAGTTCATTTCCAAAATGAACCTTTATTGAGCTGTCTTGTGGAGTTGTATTGCAGGTTATTGTGTGTATAGGATCAGGAAACTTATCTGATGAGTCTGCTGACAGACATTGGGGGGATGTGACAGAAAAATTGGTACGGCATCTTTGTTACTTTGATTAATGACGAAAACAAGCCTCTAAAAGAAACTGCTAGTAATGGTATGAAGCAAAAAGTTACATTTGCCATCCAGTGTGATTTAGTGGGTTAAGATCTGTATATATTCTAGACCCCTTGGGGAAATTAAGTGGTATATGCTTTTTTTAATTCAGACTTGATATTTTAATTCTTTCTGCCATACCTTTGTGCAGCTTTTACAAAGTCATAGTTTAAATTCAGCATTTAATTGTGGCAGTGAATTTGCAAGATTTACTTGTGAGATTGCAATTAAAGCTTTGAGGGATGTTTCCATTGTGAACCAACACTGAAGTTGCAAATTGTAAGTAAGGTTTCTTGGTAATTTATCTAATCTACTTCAGAGACCAGTATAAGCATAGCCACAAGTAACATGGGGCTTTTAAACTAGGACACCCCTTCATCTACAGGGTCAGAATAGAATCTTCTTTCCTGACTTTTAAAGTTACATTAATTATACAAACTGGTGGAGTAAAAACTTTCTGGGATAACATGTAAATCTGACTCAGTCTATCTTCTAGCTGCTGTTGT
This sequence comes from Coracopsis vasa, assembly GCA_026283785.1. NCBI lineage: Eukaryota > Metazoa > Chordata > Aves > Psittaciformes > Psittacidae > Coracopsis > Coracopsis vasa. The sequence goes on along the minus strand of JANHGB010032875.1, from coordinate 1,787 downwards.
GTCTCCAGAGTGCTATGTGTGATGGCCACAGATTGAGAGTCTTTTATGTGTCCTCCCTCCCTGGCAAGTCTCTTCTGCAAGTATCAGGGCTTTTTGAGGGTAACTTGAAGAGGCTTCAGTACTGTGTATGTGAAGGTTTATCTTTCTGGCCACCTGGATGTGGAGATCTTGGATGACTTGTAGTTGCCTCATATATTTCACCTTTAAATCTGTGTCTCACTTTGCCAACACCTTGCTGTCACAGCAACCTGTGGGCTGGAACTCAAGCAGACCTCCTGTGCTGTATAAAACCCCCAGTCCCAGTCAGTGCTTTTGACAGGGCATTGCCCAAGGAAGTTTCTTTGCCTTGAAACACATCCCATTCTTCTGGGGCTGCAGTGAATTGTTTGACCACGTTTGTTTTGTTCCTCAGGTCTATAAGCTGCTGTAATTGACAATTACACAGTTACCTGCCTTGTATTTAAAAGGAAAATGCAAGTTTACTATCAAAAGCCTAAAATGTAGCATTTTTGCAGGAAATGTACTGTTCAGTTTGAGAAGAATTCTGTTGTGATAGGTAACCAATATTTAATGACATCGACCTGCACAACCCAGTTGAACCAACAGTGTGGCAACAGAACTTGTTTTCTGAACTGGACCCACTGTGACCATACAGTTGTAATTTGTTTTTCAGCAATATAAGGTCTTTTAAAATAGCATGTTAAAAATGAATATGCCTTGTCATCTCCCACCCACTGGCTTTCTGTTTGTGGACCAAGTCAGGCACTTCACCTCTATCAGATTGCATAAATGACGGAGCTCCCAATGTACGTGTCAGTTGCTGGCTGTGGAAAAACAGTAGGAAAACTGTGGAAAACCAGTAGGAAAACCCCCTACTGCTTGGAGGATAATTCTTATTCCTCCAGAGTGCAGTGTTTACAAACTATGTGGAAAATACCTTTCAGGAAAGTTCAGAGAAATGCTCTCTCTTGGGAGGAAGGAATAGAATCATTTGAGATAATAATAAACTAGAAGAATGTCTGCATCTCACAGGAGATGGGTTCCAGCAGGACTCTTGAAATCATTTATTTCAAGAGCAGATTTGTCATCCGTTTGAGGATTCTGCTGGGAAATACATGAGGGTGGAGGAAGGTATCACGGGAAGTCAGCATGGACTTTTAAACTAGGCAGAATTAGAATTACGGGAGGAATTCCAGGGAGGAATGAATTAAAGTTCTGTTGTCTCTGGTGTTACAAACAACAATCCCCAGAAAGCTGTGGTGCAGATGTGTCCATGGAAGCTTTGCTTGGCTTACCTGCTTTGTTTGTCTACTATGGAAAGATCATGAACAGTTTGTTAGGTGTGTAACGGATTGCTTTTAGCAAAGGCGCATTACGTATCCCTGACCTCTTGGGAGGAGATACGGGCTTAGAAGAGAGTGTGTCTGTGAAATTTTGTTTCAAGTGGAGACCGTTTTGTCAGTTCCACTTTTTAGGTGGAAATAGAAGATTTTAACCACAACCCTGTTTCTAGTCCTTAATCCTGAGAAGAAGCTGCCAACCTCATAAAGTTCAACCAAGCCAAGTACAAGGTCCTACACCTGGGTTGAGGCAATCCCAGGCACAGCTTCAGGTTGGGCAGAGAAGAGATTCAGAGCAGCCCTGCAGAGAAGGACTTGGGGGTGTTGGTCGATGAGAAACTGAACATGAGCCGGCTTCAGTGTGCGCTCACAGCCCAGAAAGCCAACCGTATCCTGGGCTGCATCAAAAGGAGTGTGACCAGCAGGTCGAAGGAGGTGATCCTGCCC